>CAJHQP010001413.1:0-116527 GCA_905132765.1 Moricandia arvensis | reverse complement strand
AAATATTCTTTATATTTTTTTCTAAATAAAAGCTAATAATTACCTATAATCTAATACTTTGGACATATATATTAGTACATGATGCTTACAAAAAAATTATATTTCCATCATTTTTATTTTAATTTATAGTAATAAAAAATAATCACATTTAATCATATAACAAAATTTGAAATTTTTCTTATATAATGGTTATTTGACATTTTTAAAACAAAAAAAATTGTTAAAAATACCACTTTCTAAGTACCATTTTTTATGTTTACTCAATCACTTTTACCTTTATTTTTTTAAGAAAAAAAACACATTTATAACTATTAGGTTTAATTAATTTAAGACTTAGGATTTACAGGTTTAGAGGTGGGCTAGAGTGGGGTTAGAGTTTAAGATGTAAATTCTAATTATTTTTTTAATACTTGCTAAAAAATGATATTTTATGAAATGTTTTTTATTGAAGTTAAATATAAAAAATATACATAAATGTGATAAAAATTGAAAATTCTTCGTAAAACAACATATAAAACTACGGGAAAAGTGTAAGTCCAACATAAATTATGATCAATGATTTAACTTTTTATTAGTTATAACAAAATACAAGTTAGCTTCATAAAATCATATGTATATGAAAGTATCCTTTCCAGAAATATATTATATTATTATATTAATTTTTTGATACGTGTATAAATTGAAAACTATATCTCATATAAAATATATTAAATCTTTATTGGAAATTCTGCGAATACTTAAAAATGATTATAAATGACTAAAATATTTAGGAGAATTTTCATGTTTACCACATTATTGTACTATTTTTCATTATACCTTTATTAAAGTGACATTTTCATAAATATCATCTTTTTTTAAAAAATTAATTTTTTTTTAAATTAATTAAAATTCCTAAATATTTACATTCCTAAGCCCTACCCCACCCTACTCCACCCCCAACTATAACCCTAAGTATAGATTAATTATCCAAAAGCGACTATAAATGTATTTTTTTCTCTTAAAAAATAAGGTAAAAAGTGATTAAAGTAAACATGAAACTTGGTACTAGGAAGTGGTTATTTTTGATAATTTTCCCAAATTATTAAAACATCAAACTGAAAGTTCTTTGTGATATCTAGTTTATTTTTTTTTGTTATGCAAATATAGAAAATGTTTAATTAAAAATGTATTAAATAACTTCAAACTATAGAAGATTGATATTTATCAGATAATTTTTTTGTTATAGCAAATATACGAGATTGATTTTTCGGCCTCGTTGTCGAGTTTTGGCTTCAACTTTATCCACCGGTTTGTTATCTTGGTGTTAGCGGTTTGTACGGGGGGCAGAAGATACCATCGAGAAATATATATTGCTCGCCAGTGTGAGGGTTGGCCCCAACGTCACATATGTGAACTAATTCAGCATCGACTATGTTGGGTATGCCCCATCGACGCATTCAACCCTTGTCTTGAATTCGCTGTCATCTTACTTTGAAAACCTATCTTTTTTAAGTCGGTTTTTTGTTACTGTTGCTTTTATGATTGTTATCAAAGAGGATGGATAATTCCCTTTTGTACTTATTTTCAAAAAAGTTGATGAATGAAAATAAGTTATGTTCAAAAAGAAAAAAACTTTAATTAATAAACATTAATATTAAAATATTATTATATATATTATTAAATATGATTTAAATTTAATTATTATATCAGATAAATTAAGAAAAATTGATTTTTTGATTTTTTAATGAGATTGAGTATTGCATAATTAACATATTATAACTATATGGGTTCTAAACGAGTCCTCCTAAGATTGCAAATAAGTAGGTTAAGTAGATCATAGGAAAATGATCACAAAACAAAATCCAAGTTAACAGATAATTTAATTTGGAATTTTTCTTTCCGACAAAAAAATCCAGAAGATTAGAAAAACCAAAATGTTATTGTTATATAAAAGTTAATTATTTGATTAGATTAACTAAATATATTTAATAATTTTTATAATTTAATCATTCAACTTGAACTACTGAACATAATTTAATATATTTCTTAAGTTTATATAAATAGAAGAAAAAAACAACCAACAATGAAAAGCATTAAATTTTTTTCTTATCCATCAGATCGAAAAAAACTAAATTGTATTATATTAAGTTTGAAAATAATAATTAAAACTATTTAAAATTTACATTTTTTATTGTGAGAGGACAAAATATAGGAAATAGCATAGAAAATAGAACTCACCGATGATACAATTAGGCTATTTTCAGACTGTCTTTCTTTTCCTGCGTTGCGTGCGAGTGATGGCCGAAACATGCACATCACCTCTGTCCCCTGGAAGAGCTACAAACTCAGTTCATAAGTGACGACCATAAGGTTGAAGTTTTTATCCAAATGAGGCCAAAATTGAGGAAGTCAACCCCATATCACAACGTTCTCCTTTTGGTTGGTTGATGGAGGTGCAGGAGATGAATGTTGTTGTTAACCTTAAACACACAACGACACAAAAAAAAAGTTCCAAAGAATATATATATATATATTTTTTGTAATCAGGGGCTCTCCAATTTCGTGGGTAATCCGCTGGGCCCGATCAGCCAACAGGGCCAGCTACCCGAGAGCGTTTTTCTTCTAGGCCTGAAGATCCAGTATTCCGCTTTATGACAAGAGCAAACCAGTTCGTCTCAGTCTAGCATCGAACCCAAGGCTGCATCTTCGGACCCCAAGTCTTTGCCAGGAGAGCTAGCTCGTTCCCGTCGCCCAAAGAATAGTTTCCTCCAATTCACGGAGAAAGATGACGCCGTCTGGCGAGGGAACGGTGGGTGCTGGGCTTTAAAATGGCTTATCTTGCTTTCTTTGTTCGTCCAATAGTCGACGGCCATATAGTGCGGTGCAGAAGATTGCTATGCTCTCCTCGGGTTCACTCTTTTTAAATTGTTTATTTTGTAAAATCTTAATGAAGATATTGAAAGATAAGGAGACTCGGGTACAGTATGATTATGCAATTGAACAATCCTAAAGAAGTCAACATCATTCTTGTTTTCTTCATCTTTAAAACAGTCTACATACGATGTTGTGTTTCTTGTATTTTACAATACTTTCAATACTACCAAGCAAGGTATGGACACAAGTCGGTAAGATATTACTTGATGTTTTTATAATTTCTCTTGCAGAAAAATAACCATCATCTGACTTTTCAAACTGATACAACTGTGACAATGTGTGTTTCTAGGATCCTCCTGCTTGTTCTTGTCGGTCTACTTGTCTGCGTTTCAATACCTGAACAACGTAGCAAGATATAATGAGGTAGGTAACAAGGGTTCTTCTCACCCATGTTTTTTTAGCAGGAAAACTACAAGTAGAGCAAAGCAAATGAACTCGACCTACAAATCAAAGGAGCTGGAAAACCGGTCTGTGAACTTGTCGGTGTTGGATTCATCTCGCTACCCTACACGTTTTTCAAAGGTGACACTCCCATTTCCATTTATCAAGATTACTGATTGAACTCTCTGTTTCCTTTCCAGCTGTTATAGTATGGTACAGCACTTGGTACGGAGATATAAGGTTAAGAAAGCTCCTTATTCATGGGAAGACTCACCTTACCTACCCGAAGATCACTTGGAGAGCCTCTCGATGCATGACTAATCTCGTTATCTTTCTATTCTATTATCCACGTGTATGAAAAGATTTGACTCTAACATAGTGTGATGAATATAAGGAAGATCTGGTACAGGGAAGGCTATGAGAGAATCAGAATCTTGAGAACTACTTTGCAGAAAATGCGTAAAGAAAGATTAGAGCTTATACTAGACAAGTACATACATGACTGAGATGGTTAAGAAGAAGCTCTCAGGATATCACAAGATAAGTCGTCCCCTGGTTATGCAAGTTGACATCAAAGGGGTGTGATTTTGGTTAAACATTGCTTTGCTTATACATCTTAGTGTCCAACACTTGCTTCCCGCACATGGCACACACTCCTGCATAACGCTCATCTAATTAGAGGTAGTATAACAGATAGGTAATATAGATGTAGTTACAATATTCTTATACCTTTGCTGTAGGCACAAGTGTGACAGTATTTACCATCTTGATGCACTTGCTGCTTGCATATAACGCACTTTGTGGTCGCAGTACCGTAAGGTGTCCATCTACAAGCACAAAAACATCATAAAACACGATCAGAATAGAGAAGCAATGAATGAAACTAAGTCCGTAGTTGAAAAAATAATTAAACAATATATAAAAAATTAGTGTCAACTCATTTATTATCAATTGGTTTTAAGTTGGAATCTTAAGATAAGATCAAATTTTACAAAAAAAAAAAAAAAACACTAACAACAACAAGAACACTAAGCCCCTTAAGTCTTAGGAGGCGTTATTGGTTCATGTACTTTAGAGTATTTAAAAATCCATATAGTATTTACAAATCAATGTAAAATATATTGATTTTTAAATCTAACATATAAATTTTAATTTGTATTTACAAATCCGGAGGTTTTTCCTCGGATTTGAGTCTTTGTATTTTAACAAAGAAATCCATGCAAATCCATTATGAAATCAAATTCATTAGTAAAGATTGAATAACACATGATTTAAATTAGAATTTATAAACCATAAAACCAATAACACATGATTTCAATATGAATTTTAAAATCATAGAACCAATAACACTTGATGTAGTTTAGATTTTCAAATCCATTAAAATGCAAGAACCAATAACCCCCACTTAAGTCCTAAACAGATAGATACCAATGATTCTACCAAAACCTAAAAGATGAAGAAGAAAGAAACCTGTTCTTCTTGGAGAGAAGTTTGTTCTCGTTGATTTTGCGGCCACCACCTTCGGTAACATTACGAGCACCATCCTTCCACTTATCTGGAACTATCACTTTTGATAACTTCTTCTCACCTATTAGTATATCACAACACACCAACATATAACAGATCTGATAACAAACCAAATCGAATCATAAGGTGAAATAAAATCGAATCTAGAGGAGATCATAAGGTTTGATTATTGATTCGATTCGAGTACCGGAATTGAAGATTATTGAAAGGGCTTACACTTATCGCACACCATCTTCTTCGTCGATGAAACCCTAATGCGCTATTTCGATTCGACACCAGAGAGAACTGACTTAATTTATTAACCTTTTCGGAAAAGTCTGGTGACCGTAAGCGCGACGAGAGGCAGAACCCGTGTTTTGATTCTGCATCATTACTACTACATCTCACCCAAATTTCTTAAATACATATTTATTTCGCAAATCTTTCAAATGACTTTTTCTTAGTGATAAAAATAATTTAAAAATATCAAAATAATTTTTTTTTAAAAAAATTTATATTTTAATTGTTTTTTATTTTAAATTCTAACTTTAAAACTCAATCACATAACTTTAAACCTAAATTTTTATTAGTTAACCCAAAAAATATAAATGTATATTTACATCATTTATTAAAGTCTATTTTAATCATTTCTTTTCTTAAATGTTATTTTTGTATATAAAAAAATTTATGTTTATCTTAAGGTATTTCTCTATTTTACTTTGTTCAATATATATATATTTTTTTTTTACAGGAACAAAAATATTTTTTTGGGTATTTTAACTTATGAGAAATTAAGACAAAAAGTTTGTGAAAATAAAACAAAATTCTATTTTTAGCACTAAATAAAATTATAATTATCTAACTCATGCCCCTATGTTTTATAATAAGTGTCGTTATAACATTTTTTTTCTTGTTACATAAAAAGTGTCACTTAAGAATCTCAATGCAATTATACTTACTTTCAGCTTAAAATTAAGGGTCCCTAAAATTAATTGTAATTTGTACTGATCTTATAAATAGTTTTATTTATCTCAATGCAATTATACTTACTTTCAGCTTAAAATTAATAGTAATTTACACTGATCTTATAAATAGTTTTATTTATCTCCAATACTATTGGTCAAATAGATATAATTAATAACAAATTACACATATTTCAATCACTTTATTAATATGGGTGAAAAATGTCAAAGTGACATTTATTAAGAAACAGAAAGAGTATATTTTGGTAAGCAAAAACACTAAAAATAGATGATTTTGCAAAACGAAAAGATCAAAACATAGAGAATTTTCATGTTTACCAATTTTTTGGTACCATTATTCATGTTTACCACCACAAAAAAATATTTTCAATAATATCTTTTTCGTTAAGTGTAAAAGACTCTTATACCTTTGTTCTCTATATATATAATAAATAATTATTAAAAATAAATAAAAATTAAAAATACATATATAAAAACATTTTTTTAATCTTTTCGAATTATATTTTCAATTTCGATTTTTTCTTTATGTTTTTTTTATAAAAAGAAAATTGAATTTTTTTTTCAAAATTACTTTTTGAAAATCAAAAATTAATTTTGAAACTAAATTTTTTATATATTTTTTAAGTATTTATTTATATACTTATTAGAATTTTAAATTTCACATTCCAAAAACCCTATCCATCATTCAACTCTAAATCTAAAGTTTATATTAGTTATCGCAAGAATTACAAATGTTTTTTACTATTCATTAAAAGTGAGGGTAAAAATTATTAGTGTAAACATGAAAAATGTTACTAGAAACGTAGGGGGTGGTATTGGATTAAAGAATTGAACTGATTTTAAAAGAATTCAGTTAAGCAATAAAGAATAGATTTTAAGGTATTTGAAAAGATTTGATAAGAATTTTATGCATTTGTCTAATTATGATATTAAAAATTTTAAAAGAATTCAAATAGAGTTAATAATTTCAATTCTTCTAAATTTTATGATCTAATCTTTTTACATAAAGTGAAAATTCGATCAAAAAAGAAGTGAAAATTTTATAAAAATTTGACAAACAGAAACTTATTAATCATTTTTATTTTATATAATAGAGAAAATCATTTTATTTTAAATAAATTGAATAAAATTTTGATTCATGAAAAATATTAATAGTCGAACTAATCATATATTATTATGTGAATATGTAGCTATTTTAGGGATACGATAGTTCCGTGAAAACATAAATTACGACATAACATATTTTATAATTATTTTTTAAAATAATAAAATATTTATAAATTTATAGTGAAAATTATGTTTTCAAATTTCTCATATTATAATGATCAATAATTTTGATGTATATATTTGATAGATGAACAATATCAAAAATCATTTTCAATTCTCACCCTAAAGCCAGATAATTGGTTCTTTACAAATTTTAGAAAATTTTCATTAAATTCCATTGAAATACAATTACCACAAAATCCACCGAAAATTGAATAACATAAATATTTAATGGAATTCAAAATTCACTAAGGGGGTGGTATTGGATTAAAGAATTGAACTGATTTTAAAAGAATTCAGTAAAGCAAATAAAGAATAGATTTTAAGGTATTTGAAAAGATTTGATAAGAATTTTATGCATTTGTCTAATTATGATATTAAAAATTTTAAAAGAATTCAAATAGAGTTAATAATATCAATTCTTCTAAATTTTATGATCTAATCTTTTTACATAAAGTGAAAATTCGATCAAAAAAGAAGTGAAAATTTTATAAAAGTTTGACAAACAGAAACTTATTAATCATTTTTATTTTATATAATAGAGAAAGTCATTTTATTTTAAATAAATTGAATAAAATTTTGATTCATGAAAAATATTAATAGTCGAACTAATCATATATCATTATGTGAATATGTAGCTATTTTAGGGATACGATAGTTCCGTGAAAACATAAATTACGACATAACATATTTTATAATTATTTTTTGAATTAATAAAATATTTATAAATTTATAGTGAAAATTATGTTTTCAAATTTCTCATATTATAATGATCAATAATTTTGATGTATATATTTGATAGATGAACAATATCAAAAATCATTTTCAATTCTCACCCTAAAGGCAGATAATTGGTTCTTTACAAATTTTAGGAAATTTTCCATTAAATTCCATTGAAATACAATTACCACAAAATCCACCGAAAATTGAATAACATAAATATTTAATGGAATTCAAAATTCATTAAGGGGGTGGTATTGGATTGAAGAATTTAAAAGAATTCATTTGGGAATATAAAGAATAGCTTTTAAGCTATTTTAAAGGATTTGGTAAGAATTTTAACTTGTTTGTCTAATTCTGATGTTTTGGATTTTGAAAGAATTCAAATGAATTTGATCATATCAATTCCTCTAAATTCTATGACCTATTTTTTTACAGGAAGAGAAAAGTTTATAAAACTTTGACAGACCAAAACTTTAATCATTTTTAGTTTTATATAAAAGAGAAAATTATTTAACAAAAAAATGTGAATAAAAATTTTGACTAATGAAAAATAGTAATTGTCTAACAAATCATGTATGATTATGTAAATATTTAGTTATATAGGAATAAGACATTTCACAAAAAGATAAATTACAACATAATATATTTTATAATAATTTATCTAAATAATAAAATATTTTTAAATTTATAGTGAAAATTATGTTTTCAAATATTTTCTATTATAATGATTATTAATTTTGATGCATATATCTGATAGATAAAAAATATAAAGAATCATATTCAAATTCCAGCTTAAATGCTCGGAATTGGTTCTTTACAATTTTAAGGAAATTTTCCATTAAATTTCATTGAAATACAATTACTATAAAATCCACCAAGAATTGAATAACACAAACATTTAATGGAATTCAAAATTCACTAAAACCAATAACACAAAAATTGATAAGAAATGGTGAAATCATTAATTGAATAACACAAGAATTTAATGAAAAGTTCAATTCCTTTGAATTCATTTCAATTTCTAAATCCAATAACACAAGAATTTATAAGAATTGGTAAAATTCATGATTGAATAACACAAGAAAGTAAGAGAAAGTCTAATTCCTTTGAATTCAGTTCAATTCCTAAATCCAATACCCCCACCGTAGTAATTTTAGCAATTTTTCCACTCTAGCTTATCCTCGACCCACCAAGCCATTGCTTGTTCCTTACGGCGACCTTTAGATTTGCTGGCCGACTTGGTAGCCGGTGAACACATGGGAATTTCTGCCCTTGGACCTTTCACATTTCCGGTGATTTTTTAGTGGTTAGTCGGTTTTGATGGCACTTTGGCAAATACCCCAAAGGCTGGTGGTGAATTGAACCGGCTCATGAATTGGTTTGCAGGTCGCAGATTAAATTCCGAAGGAAATATCGTTAACATCCGAACAACACGGTGTTGACGACCTTCTCTCTTCATTATTTACTTATTGATTTGAGACTTGATGCATTGTAGAGTCTAACAATGTGTGCATGTAAATGCAAATGGTCAACTATACTTGTAGAGTTGTAGACCAAAAAAATCTCATTATTTTAAGAAAAGAGTCTAGACAAAGAGAGTTCTTTCTGTTTGATTCAATAGGAGAGGTTTCTAGACCGAATCCTGACTGGTCTTGTTTTTGTGGGTCGGTCCACCGACGACAAAGAAAAAAATGATTATTGTTCAACATGGGAATTAGATATCTATACTGTCTAACCACACATGAAACTAGAATTTTGTATTGGAAAAAAATCAATCTCTGGCCTGTGCTAACAAAGCAATTCCTAACAAAGAGAGTTTTTGGCCAGTTTTATTCGTTGATTGTGTTGATGGCTCCTTTCAAATTACTAGTTTTAAACCGTTTGGAAATGGTAGAATGGTAGAATTTTATTCTTCTATCACATAATGTGAAGAAGTCATTAAGAATCTCGATCTTCGAATCATAAGAGTTAAAGTTTGTCATAAATAATAAACTCAGTTATAATCATACCTAAAAGAAAACAAAGTTAAAATCTTTCAGAATGATTATGATAGGAAATTGATGAATTTTTTTGATATTTTAATATTACTGTCAATATATCAAAAACTCAGCATTCATAATTTGGAAGTTTAATCTACAAACATAATTTGTATCAAAATACATAAATACAGAATTTATTGATTAATTAATGTAACGAGTAAAGTTTATCTATCAAAAATATCAGCACTTTTATGTATTTAATGTATTTTTAGTATATAGTATATGTAAAATATTTTTTTTTGTTGGAAAGTATACAGATTGATTTACTTGATAACTGAAAGACTGAATATGGGATTCATCCGTACTGGCTACCAAGTTAGCGTTGAGGAAACGTCTTTCACCAGGCAATAAAAATGTCGCAAATCTCGACTCACATAGCTAATTAATTTGTGAGGCTAAGTTTCTCTCGCAAATGCCTTGTTTTCGTGTAATGAGATGGTCTGAACTCATTATTGCCAATACCCAATAGTAGTCATATCCGTGTGTATATATATATATATATATTTAGTCGTTCAGTTTTTTTTTTGAATGAATACTAAATTTATTCATCCGGAAAAACCCTTTTTACAATGAATGCATCTAGAGTTTAAAGTCTTTCAGTTATCAAGTAAATCAGTGAAAGAATTACATATAGAATCACATTTTGTCTTTGAAATTACATTTCAAATCACTTTTCACTTGAGACATACTTTTTATTTGTTCTTTGTCTATTATACATTCACCTACACTAACCAAGCTTAATATTATGTCTTGTTTTTTGTCTAACTAAGAAATTATTTTTTTTATTAATAAAAATCTGAGGCCATCAAAATACCACACATACTATTTTCTGTTATTTAAAAATAATTTTCCTAAATCCTAAATTCTTAGTCTTGCCTAATTTCTTTCTTTTCTTGTTCGTTTCAATAGACAATGAAGAACACAAGGCAGTAATTGTGTACATAATCTACAGCCAATACCCAATAGTAGTCATATCCGTGTGTATATATACATATATTTACATCACTCCTCTGATATTTTCTTATAACTACCAAACTCAGTCCACTCAATTTTGGGCTTCGTTATATCGGTTCTTTGGTTTTAAAAATTCTGTCTCGACAAAGTGGTTAGCTCTTTTATGTCATTTATGCTAGGAAGCAGGTTGGATCCGCCCCGCTTGGCCGGTCCTGCCGTGGGTTGGAAGTTATTTTTTCAAAAATATTAACTCGCATAATCCTCAGATAATAAAATTTATTAAATCCACGTCTGCCATGTTTGAATTTGCGGGTTATATGCAATTTACTCGCAAATCATAATAATAAAAAAGCATTTCTTTTATATATTTTACTTAAAATTATTTTTAATAATAGAAATTGTATATTATAAAAATAAAAGGTAACTTTAAAAAAATAATTAATATGTTTATATGTCTATATATTTTTTAATATTTACAGTTAAAAACTAGATAAATAAGAATATTTTCTAAAAACATTACTTTTGCAAAAAAAAAAAAGTTGGCGGATTGGTAGATATCCCTGGTTTTGAAATGTTCACCTGCATCAATTCCGCTTACAAAAAATCTTGACCTACATCCGTCCTGGGATGGGTCAAATGGACGAGGCCCGTATTTTTTGAACCAAATTCCCATCTCTAACCAATGCATATTGCAATGCATGATGTAAGCATGCGAGTATTGTCTATTCGGGATATTTGTTTTTTGGTTTGTTTGGTTAGCAAAAAAAATTGTGCTGAACTAAACCAAAAAAAAAAAAAATGGTTCAGCATTCAGGTATTTGGATTAATGAGAAATCTAATGATATTAGCCTAAGTTTTTGATTTATTTTGGTCAAATTCGTTTTTTTTTTGGTTCAGTTATTTCGTTTCAAAGTTTTAGTTAGTTTGATTAGTCCAGTTTGGAATTTGGTTAGTGTAGGTAAGGTTGAGTTATATTTTTCAGAAAAAAATGAAAATGGGACTAATCTCTTAGCCGATCGATTATCAAATCAAGCTGATATCCAAAATTTCTTTTTATGGAACTGAAACCAAACTTGAACTTAAAGCCAAAAATTTCTGAAATATGAAATTACAGTGGCAATGTAACTTTTAGTGAAAAGATTATGAACATTCCCACGAAATTGATTACTACTCTTACGAAAATAAAAACACACATAAATACTACAATCAGTTACATTTTCTGACGGGAATAGTAGATTTAACCCAAAGGCAAGAGGTGTCTTGAAAGTGACTAAGCACAATTTCAACATATATAAACAAAAACAGCACAGCTGTCTCACCTAGTCACAATGTATGTTCTTACAAATCTATAAATTTTACATAATGTATACATAGAAATATTTGTGTATTTATAGGAACGTGAAGGCCACAACTCCAATATCTCAAAATGTGTAGCTTTCAAAATCTATAAAAAATGCTTATGGCTAATCATTTGATTTGACAGCAATATTTTTGTGTTTGCGCCTTGTATAGTATACACTTTATACTTGTGGCTTGAGACTTGTTATTTAATAAAAAGATTGATGTCAAAAATGAACATTTGTGGACTTGAGACTTGAAAACGATGGATCGAATTTTGTATAAAACCCATTAATATGATTTGGAACTTACGTTTTTTTCTTTTTGTTTGGCATTTTTATGTGTGCTTCTATTTTATGTATTTTTTTAGATTCTAGGCTTTTTTTATTCAGATAATGAAAAAATATTTTAAAAATCATAAGATTTAAGCGAAGATGATTTTTTTTTCTTACAATCAACTCTATGATACTAAAAACTATTTTAAAGTAAATCACCTATTATGTAATTTCTGTAGACTTAGGAAAATATGAATGCATTTTGATAAAATAGATAACTATATATCAGTTGTTTTAATGTTTCACCTATACATTACCATGCTTTTCAGTTAGTAATAATTTCATTATGAGATATAAGAGGCATATCATGTAATAATTGTTAGTCAAAAAATTGAATTGGATATAGTTTTTGACGAGTATTATAAACAACTGAAAGTTAGTATTAATAGACTAATCAGGTTTATCTAATCTATTAATTTAGAGTTATATTAAAAAATTACCATGACATATTTTAAATACAGATTTATTAAATATATTGTGGCTAAGTATAAAAACACACTTCATACACAATTTTATCAATGGTATATATCTAATTTATTAATTTAAATTCTACTTTATAACTGTACTGTATTCTTTATATGTCTGTTACTAAATTTTATCTTTCCACCTAGAGAATTTATTAAGAATAAGTATTTAGTGTATTATATATGTCTTGTAACACGTATGATTTACCTACTTTTGTTTTACTCTTGCCAAATAATATATAATTAATCGACACTATCAATCCTAATATTGTTCATTCATCTGTTACTTATTTATTCCTCAAAAAGACATGAATCATGCGATAAAACTATTCTAACTATAATGTTATATTCCTCTTTCAATCATATACGAATAATAAATTCAATCATTTTTTATTTACAGACATTAGAAAGAATATTAAGTATTCATGAATGTTAATAAAACACCACCAAAAGTGTTTATTGTATTTATAGTGTTATAGTATCATGTATTTTTATACGTCATTGTTAAAACTCAAAAATCTCTTTTTGAAGATAATATCTTATATATATTGGTTCTTTCTAACTTGACAATCTTCTTAATTATGATTTTTTATAAAAGGATTGGTGTTCCTAATTTTAAATCTTATATGAAACATGACGAAAACATGATTCAACTTGTTATTTTTTAAACATGATTTTTAATTCTTCAAATATTATACAATCGGCATATTTAATACTCAAGTATTATGTGCACATATTTATTCATGTAATAATTATTAACTGTGTAAAATTAAAATTAGATTAATCAACTTTAAACGTTGACAGAAACAATTAGTTTTTCATTCATCGGTTAATAGGGGTGGGCACAAGCCAAGTACTTGCCATTTTTGGCGTACTTGGTACTTGGCTTGACTTGTTCGAGTAATGAAATTTTAGACTTGTACTTGGTTTACTAAAAACGAGTACTTGCACTTTCAAGTACTTGCTAAAATTTAATATACTTGCAAATACTTGCAAGTACTTACCATGTTTTACTATTTGCTATTTCTAAATTAGTTTATAAATTATCGATAAGTTATTTAATATTTTATTTACTTAAACCGTGCATACGAGTTTAAGAAATTTAGTGAGTTATAATTCTAAGCTAAAATAGAAAATATTTCTTTACTTTTCATATGTTTTAAGTCTAATATATGATATATATAAAATAAAATAAAAACTATAAAATAATTTTATAATATATCATTTTAATCTATTTCTCGTATAAACAAATAATTTGATTCTAATTTAGAGATATTTTTGTCCACAAATAAAAACGGGTAATAAATCAGGTAATAAGTCACGAGTAACAAGCCAACAACGCCAAGTAGTTGTTTTTGTTTTAGTACTTGATACTTGTCTTGTACTTGCAAGTAATTGAAATAAACGACTTGATACTCGACTTGCACAAAACGAGTACTCGACTTTAAGAGCCAAGTACGAATCAAGTAGCGAGTACAAGCCGAGTAGCAAGTAATCGTGCCCACCCCTATTGGTTAATGGTTTACTATGTGATTCTCAATTTTTGTGTAATCAGCTATTAGTTATAAAATAATATGTGTAAGTAATATTGAATATTAAAACTGCTGATTAGAAATACCTTAAGAATAAACTATCAATTTCCTCATCGTTCATTACCATATTTTTCAAGCTCTTATGTATATAGTGGTTTAATTTTTACTATTTTTAACATTTATATTAGCTAAACTTTGTTTTTTTTTTAATTCAAGATGTTATAGGTCGAAGCCCATAGTTTTGAGCCAAGGATAAGAATCGGTTGCTAAATCCCCTCCCTGCAACTATTGAGACTCGAAACTGACACATCTCCCTTAAGAAAGAAGGTTATTAGTAGAGATAGCAACTCCAGATAAATATCGGCTAAGCTATCCTACCAAAGCAGCAAATTTTATAGTTGAACCAGTTTAAAAAAAATTATGTATTAATTTAGAAACATTATAGTTATAAAGTAACTGTGTGTCATCACTAAAATGACTCTGATAATCTTTAAAGAAATATATTGGTCAACCTAGACATATATATAATATATTTCCCACTAAACTAACCACAAAATTAATTAGTATCAACAAAAAAGTTATTCATTATTTCTATAAATAAAAAAGCTACAAAATTACCTAAAATGACTAAAATATATATAACAAATGAATGATTTTGAATAATAAAGATTTGATAACTTGTGTATCATTTATCATTTTGTTTAATTTTTATTATTAAAATAATTTAAACAACCACATTAATCACATATTAAAATTTAGATTTTTTATATAATGTTTTGAATTTCCCAAAATGCCTATAAATTATTAAATTACAAATTATTAAATCTGTTAAACATCTCACATGAAATTTTTTATGATCAATGATTTAATTTATTTTGCTATATCCAGAGACAAATGATTATAAAACCATGAGTATGAGGCTTCATTTATTAGATATTCATATTAATATATATATATATATATATATATATATTAGTATCATTTAATTAAACTATATCACATATAAAACTTAGAATTTTTTTAATGTATTATATTTCTAAGAAGGACGCGGGTTGTTATCAACTTTGCCAATTTCCTCGAACGGTAGAGATTCGAGTCTTATCTTTCCTTCGTGGTTTAGTAGTTGAACTAAAACTCGTGGAATGGATAATGGATCACCTAAACCTTTAATTAACTTGTTTACTTTAGACAACATTCTTGAAATAAAACACTGTTTTCTTTTGAGAATAAACAATTTTTATATTTTCTAATAATTGAAAAGAATATAGTTTATATTTATTTAATAGTCCCACTACTCTTTCATGTCTCCTCCTATATTTTATTTGTCTTACTCTTTACATATCATTCCAATCTTGAACAAAAGAGAACTTTGTTCCTTTCCTTCTTCATCTCCATTCATTTCTGGTGTTTTTCCTTTTCTCATCCCCTTCGTAAACCAAACTCTTTTTTTGTTCATTTTGACATTATCGTCGAAGTGTCTGGGGTTCGAGCATGTCAACAAGATTTAAAGGGCTTTACCAGAAGAGCTTCAAGTGTTTCTCCGACATTTCCGGTAAATCGATTACAAATTATTACATGTGTCTAGAAGAAGAAACCCTTGAATGTCAGAGAATAGAAACACTTGAAGTATTCATTTATAATCGGTTACAAATTTGCAATAAATGTTAACCGATTATAAACAGATGCTAAATGGCCTTAAATGATCATTTTAATGATTACAAAATGAATTAACGAGACATTCTTTTTGTAGATGAGAAGGATGAGATGGATATTGGATATCCTACAGATGTTCGACACGTGTCACATATTGGCTGGGATAGTTCATCGAGTAGTGCACCGAGTTGGGTAAGATATTTTGTTTTTCAATTACAACGTCAAACGATATTGGTTTAGTCTGAACCGCTTCAATTATTTTATTTTACAGCTACATGAATTTAAGACGAGCAACAACGTTCTAGAGTCAAATTCATCGTGGCCGTTTACAGGCAAGTTTTTTTTTTCTTTTCTAAATATATTTTATAGTATAATCATTTGCCTATATATATGTCGATGATCAGGGAGCGGTTTCCACATTATTTTACTCTGTTGAAGTTTATATCAACAAGTAAATGATTTAGCAGGATTAAATATATTGATTGAATGATGGATGTATAAAATTAGTTAATAAAACAAAATATTGAGATATTTTTTTATGCAATTGTTTAATAAGGTCAATTGTAATTATGTTATTTGAAAAATATATAGATTTGAAATCAGCCATGGAAGCATTTGGAGAAGTTGAAAGCAGCAAAGAATTGGGGAGAAAATCAACGACAAAAAAGCTGAAGAAAAAGCTCTCTTCAAAAGCCTCTAAGTTGTGTAATCCTTGTTCACCAAGATTCTTAAGATCAAGCAAGGTCCTTGCTTGATTATTGTTAATTTAATTTTCATTTCCGTTGTTTATATAATAATGTAGAGATTACTTTGAGATACCAATTTTAATGTTTAGAATTGTGTACATATTAATATTGTAAAGTGTCTTTGCAATGATATTGGAATGTCTTTCTTAATGAATGTAAAATTTATTTTAGCAAAAAAACACGTTTGTTACATCAAGCGCTTCAAGTGTTTAAAGAATAAAGAATCATCCTATGCTGTTCTTAAACCATTCTTGTGCTGACGTGATCCCATTCTTGACATTTTGTCTATTGTGTTAATGATTGTCGTTGTAATGGTTTTACCAAGTTCCCTTTTTAGCAAGTTGAGGTATGATATTTAGTAATGTCTTATAATGTTTTCAAAACTACACAAAGTTTTGCCTTTTATCTGAATTTAGTATCCTTTTTAGCTGTTCTACAAAATAAACAATTCTTTCATTGAATTTTAGGTGGTAAACTGATTTAGTTTGAAAAATATTCGAAAATGATTTTTTCACTAACCATTTCCGCAAATTTTAGTTTAGTTTGGGAAATATATTTATCAAATTTTTGTATGAGCTTGCATGTATAATTTCTTGGACCTATTGGTAAGAGTTTGTATTAAGATTTTAATTCTCTATCTAAAGCATTAGGTTTGATTTTTTTTTTTGTAAATCAGGATACTAATTACGTTTAAATTTATTTACGAATTGTTTTTTAATTCAATCAAATGTTTTACTCAATAAAAATTTGTTCAGTTCTGTCGGTTGGATATTGGCTAAGTTTGTACTCTCTTTTGGGTTCCTTGTAGATGGAGGAAACCCAATGGGTTTGGTTGGAGATAACCAAAATTGGTATTGGGCCATTAAAATTAATCCATGAGATTATTATTGGACCTTAGCGTTAGTGAGACACTATATAAAGTCTCTTAACCTAATTTTGTAGACAGCACAATAAAAAAGATTAGGCAAAAGAGAGAAAATGAGAGAATGAAGCAGAATTTGTCAAGGTTATTCAAGGCAGATTTTGGAGGGTCAAGCTGATTCTGATCATGCTGATACTTTGTGGGAAGCTTCTTCAGTTAGTGGGTTAAAGTCTCACCGAAGGGATTTGGATTTCAACGGTTGGATCTTCTGTTGTCTGGGTTTTAGTGAAGTTGGTTGTCACATTTCTTCAGCAGTGCTGTCTTGGGTGTTTGGTAAATCCGACGGTAAGATCTTTTCTGATTGAGCTGAAATTTGGAAGAGTTGTTGTTGACTTGTTTATCTTGGATTTGTACGGTGAGATTAGTCTTTGGTTGCCGGAATCCTTGTGAGATGAGTTTGTTTTGTTTCTGCTAGTTTTGAAGCTTTGTTTTACTCTCTTGTTGTTGTTCTTGTGTTGGAGATAGCTTGTTGTAGCTAGAGTCTCTGTTCTGTTCAGGTTGTTGAACAGGGAGGACGTGGTTGTACTCATACCCATTTATATAGTGGATTGTTGAGTGGACTACGGTCTCGTGGTTTTTCCTTCTCACATCGAGGAGGTTTTCCACGTAAAAAGTGATTGTCTCATTTAATTTTCGCTCATACTATATTTTGCTATCGTCAGAGTATTTTCCTCATAGATTCACACAAGATCAGAGGCAACACGATCACTTAGTAGTTTCCGCTGCGCCGAGTGCCCCTTTCCCCCAACAAAGTGGTATCAGAGCTTCTGGTTTTCTTAGAGCTTTGGGTTTGATAGCATCGGATTATTGTTTGCTTGTGTGAATGATGGAAAATATAGACAGGATGATAAGCTTAAATGGTGCTAAATATCATCTATGGAAGGGGAAAATGGAGGATTTGCTCTTTGTTACAGAATTCTATGTTCCAGTCTTCTAGGAGAAGAAATTTGAAAAGATGACGGATGAAGAGTGGAATTTGCTGCATTGCCAAGTGTGTGGGTTGATAAGGCAGTGGGTAGATGATAATGTGTTGCATCATATTGAGACTGAGATTGATGCTTGTTCTTTGTGGTTGAAGCTGGAGCAGTTGTATGCAAGGAAGACCGGAAATAACAAGATGTACATGATCAAGAAATTGATTGAGCTAAGGTATCAAGAGGGGACTCCAATGATGGATCACTTAAATGTGTTTCAAGGATTGCTCAACAAGTTATCTAATATGGGAATCAAGTTTGATGATGAGATTCACGGTCTGTGGCTTCTTGGTACTTTACCGGATTCTTGGGAGGTTTTCAAGATGTCTCTTTGTAACTCCGCGTCGGAAGGTACTATTTCAATGGATTCAGTGAAGAGCAGTGTTCTTAATGAGGAAGCAAGAAGATAGTTGAATGCTAGCAGTTCAAATTCTGATGTTCTTGTTACTGAGTCAAGGGGGAGAAGTTCGTATAGAGAGCCCAAGAGAGACAAGAACATGAGCAGGAGCAAATCTAATAATTTTTCAAATATGGAGTGTTATTTCTGTCATAAGAAAGGGCACATGAAGAAGGATTGCCGGAAGTTGAAGAACAAACAACAAAGTAATCAAGAAGAAAAGGTGGATCGGGTGACCGTCACTGAAGAACAGTTTCTCATTCTTCTTGAGGATGACGCCATTAATGCCGCATGCCATGAAACCAGTTGGGTGGTTGATAGTGGAGCTACTACTCATGCTACATCACATCGGGATTTGTTTTCTATTTATACTTCGGGTAATTATGGTTCCGTGAAGATGGAGAATGATGGTTTGACTCAGGTTGTTGGCATTGGTGATATTTGCTTGGAGACTAGTCTTGGGACTAGGTTGGTGCTTAAGGATGTTAAGCATATCTCAGATATTCGGATGAATCTGATATCGACGAGAAGACTTGATGTTGAGGGTTATTACAATTTACACGGTGGTAGTAAATGGAAGCTCTCTCGTGGTTCTTTGATTGTGGCTCGAGGTGAGAAGTCATCATCCTTCTATTGGATGAAGGCTAAAGTCTCCAAAGATGATGTTAATACAGTGGAGAAAGATAATGCCATGGAGTTGTGACATAAGAGACTCAGTCACATGAGTGAGAGGGGAATGTCTGTGTTGTCCAAGAATGAGATGATTCCAAGAATCTCTGGTTGCACCTGCAGAAGTGTTCACACTGTTTGGCAGGAAAACAACACAAAGTATCTTTCAAGTCTTCTGCACCTTCTAGGAACCCCGAAGTATTGGATTTGGTACATTCAGATGTGTGTAGTCCAATGAAGATAAGATCTCTTGGTGGCGCATCATATTTTGTGACTTTTATTGATGATCATTCAAAAAAGTTGTGGGTATTTCCTATGAGAACGAAAGATCAGGTGCTGGGATATTTCAAGCATTTTGTGGCATTGGTTGAGAGACAAACATGGAAGAAGCTGAAGTGTATCCGCAATGATACTGGTGGAGAGTATTCAGGACTATTTGATATTTATTGCAAAGAGCATGGAATAGGACATCATTTCACGCCACCAAAGACTCCACAGATGAATGGATTGGTTGAAAGGATGAACATGACGATTGTTGAGAGGATTGGATGTTTGATTTCACAGTCAGGCTTATCGATGACTTTCTGAGGAGAAGCTTTGAGCACGGTGGTTAGAGGTGGCAATTTGGACCGTGACCCGCGGGCCGACCTGTAGAAGGCCCATTCGGGGCAGGTTTGGGCTTAGATATTTTGAGTCCGTTTAGTTACGGGACTCGCGGGCGTAGACCGCCACGGTCTGGGCCAAAGCGGGATGGGCCCATGCGGGCTGCGGGTAAACAATGAAGACCGCTACACTTACCCATCATTTCCCTTATGTCATCGTCGGTGACTTCTCGATCGAAATACGAAGGCGATGACAATGGCGATTGTTGATCTCCGCTCATCTTCATCTTTGATCAACGAGCACAAGATGAAAACTGCATGTGATTCTTCGATGCTTACTTCTTCTTCTTCTCTTGCGAAGTTGCGATCAAAGAATCGTCAAGTTCTTCTTCTTCTTCTCTTAACGGATTCTGCTTCTATACTTCACCTCTTCTTCGATCGACGATGACAAATGATCTTCTTCATCTCCTCTACACAACATCACGACCAAGACCACCATGCATGTTAAAAGGTATTTACTTCGTCCCTCTCTGTTTTACAAGACTGTAGTTGTCACACTCTTGTTTACCTCTAATCTATAACTTCATGGTTGTTTAGGAAAGAAGGAGAAGATGATTGTATATATTCGATGTTGACAAGAAGAATCTTCAGTCACTCCAACGGTTTGAACTTGTAAGTATATATTCTTTCCTAAACAATCATCTTCTCCTTCTTTCCTAAACAAACAAGTATTCGATGTTGAAGATATTGTGGTATCATTTGAACTAGAAACATTGAGAAGGCCCTTGATTTTTGTACACTTATTCAAGTTCAGTGTTTGTTAAGTTCTGGTTAAACTTGTATTGTTCTATGTTTGGTTAAGCTTGTCTAATTTGTTATGTTACTGATTAAGCTTGTCTTGTTCTCTTTTTGATTAGGTTTGCCTTGTTGTGTCTTGTCTTGTTCTCTTTTTGATTAGGTTGAACTCATTGAACGGGTTCAGTAGTTAGCCTGTCTTGTTCTCTTTCTGATTACACTTGCCTTGTTCTGTCTTGTGCCTTGATGTTGCATTGCTATTGTCTTGTTCTCTTTCTGATTACGTTTATCTTGTTATGTTTCTGATTATCGGTAACATGGCGATGAGGCTGGTGTTTGTATGATGGTGAAGTTTGAAGAAGCCTAGATTCACAAATTCAGGTTCTATTTTTTTCCAATGATTATTAGTGTATTAAGTGTTTGTTTGTTAGTTTGCATAGGAATGGTTATTAGTTTAGTCTTCTGTAGTTGAGAACTTGAGATCACTCTTGTAGTCTTGTTAGTTGTTATGCGATGTTTTTGTTTTAGGCTAAAACTTTTAGCTTCTAGACTTCTATGTTTAGTGTGTCGTAAGTTTTTTTTAAATTAGAAACAATTAACTTAAAAAAGTGAATTAAAAATATTTACAAATTTAAAAACCCTAACAAAAAAAAAACTAAACACACGGAACCTATTCTCTCACGACTTATCGTGACTCTGTCTCTGAAACAACTTGAGAGCGCAAGAGAAGAGACCATGGATCCTAACTTCAAGCTATTGGATACCAGTGACCTTGAGACTCAACAATTGTTAGGAGCTCTTAACGCTGCTGCTGATGCTGATGATGTGGCTGTTTGTTCTGATGGAAAGAAGCAAGAACGGAAACGAAGGCTGACAGAAGTAGATGACGATGAAGTTGATATTGATGTTGAGATCACTCTTCCTCCAACCCAATCCTCTCAGCCTCACAAAAAACCTACCGAATCAGAGAGTGTCTCAAACTCAAAGAAACCCATGATCCAGTCATCTATATCTGGTGAAATTGCATCATCTTCAATGGCGAGTCTAGGAAAAAAGAAACAGGTTGCTGCTGCAATACGTGGAGGGAGGAAGTCTTCAAAGCCTACTCCAAATAATGGAAAGCAGAAAGTTTCCCTTGCAGACTCGATGCAGCAACAAAGGAAGAAGAAAAAAGATGATGAGGAGATAAACCTTGATGATGATTATGATGAGGGTGATATGGATGATGAGAAGGAGAGTAGGCAAAGGTTGGATGTTTGGGTAGATTTCGTTGTGATTCGAAAAACCAATGGCGAGGAGAAGGCTAAATGCAATCATTGCAAGAATGAGTATGCATGGAGCTCTCATTCGCATGGAACTTCGGCATTGAGAAGGCATCGTTCTAGATGCAAAATGTATACAAGGCTGAACGCCAAGATGAACCTCAATAATGAAGGCAAATTACAACCTCGCAAATATGATCATTTTGCGTTTAGGCAGTTGGTAGCTAAGACAATAGTCCAGCATGACCTCCCATATTTGTATGTGGAATATAAAAAAGTGAGAGAGACTTGGAAGTACTTGAATGTTGATGTCAAATTCTTTTGTCAAAACACGGCAAAAGCAGATGTGTATCGGTTGTATGAAAGCAGAGAGATACACTGAAGAGGGAACTAGCGAGTCTTCCTAGAAGAGTTTCCTTGACATCTGATTTGTGGTCATCATTAAAACGTGAGGGTTATATGTGTGTGACGGCTCATTACATTGATCGAAATTGGAAGTTGAACAGCAAGATCTTGATGTTTTGTGCTTTGCCACCACCACATACTGGTATGAATGTTGCGATGCAGCTCCTTGAATCACTAAAAGAGTGGGGAATCGGAAAAAAAGTTTTCTCTATCACATTAGATAATGCTACAAGTAATGACTCGATGCAAGATATTGTGAAATCGCAGTTGATGTTGAGGGATGATTTGTTGTGTGGAGGAGAGTTTTTCCATGTCAGATGTGCAGCTCACATACTTAACCTCATAGTGCAAGATGGTTTGAAGGTTATTGGAGGATCTTTGCACAAAGTAAGAGAGAGTGTTAAGTATGTAACAGCATCGGAAACGCGTGAAGTATTGTTCGAAAATGCATGCTTGCTGCGAATATAAATTAAAGTGCATGTCTGATATTGGATGTGCAAACACGATGGAATTCAACTTACTATATGCTTGAAAGAGCCATCAGGTACCGTAAAGCATTTGTTAAGTTGGAGACGTTTGATAGGAGAGGTTATAAAATGGCGCCCACAGTTGAAGAATGGACAAGAGCTGAGAAGATATGTCGTTTTTAGGGCCTTTTGCTAAGATCACACGTTTGATGTCTGGTTCTAATTACCCGACTTCGAACTTGTATTTCTATCAGGTCTGGAAGATCCATGATTGGCTTCGAATGAATGAGGAAAGCGAAGATGAGATTGTTAGAGACATGGTGGCACCGATGAAAGCGAAGTTTGATAAATATTGGGAAGAAGTCAGTTGTGTTTTTGCAATGGCAGCAGTCTTTGATCCACGTTTTAAGCTTTCAATTGTCGAATGTTGTTTAGGGAAGCTTGACATGAGTACACGTGATGTGAAGTTGAAGAACTTGCGTGATAAGCTCAGTATTCTGTTTGAGTTCTACGACAAGAAATCCAAGACTAACTCACCTTCTACAGAGCCACGTGAGACAGTTCTACAAGATGTTGGTGCTGAAGGGTCAATGAGAATGTTTGAGAACTACGATGTAAGTGTTTCTTGAATTTTCTTATAATTTCAGTTTATTTAAAAAAAAATCATTTCTGATTTTTTATATAACTTTCATAGGATTTCTTGGATGCTACTAAGCAATGCAAAACTTCTTCCACCATCTAGATCATGCTACCACTACTTGGATTATGGTACCTCCACTTGCTCCGATGTCACCACTTACTTCCACCTTAAACTCCAACTCTTCTTGCTCTGACTTAGCCTTCTTTTCCTCTTGCTTCCGATCTAGTTTTGTTGGTGCTCCTAACTGATCCTCTCCTTGAATCCATAATCTTCATTTGGTGTCTCCCCTCCTTGAAAACAACTCGGTCTCTACCAAAAGTACTATACCAAAAAAATTTCTTTTGGACTACACCTCTTAACTTTGCCACACCATCTCTTCCTTCTTAGCTTGAATACTTTCTTGGTCTCTTTCCTAGCTTCATCCTTCTTGATCTTCTTCTTGGCATCTTATGACCACTCTCTCGGATACTCCTTCTTGAAACACCAAACATTGTTCCAGGTTACCACCTTTCTTCACTTTACTGAAATCTTCCAAACTTCTTACTTCAACTACTACCACCACTTCAAGTACTTCTAACTAATACCAATTGGCCTAACTGACTCCTGAGGTTGCTGACAACTCGACACACAACTAAGCTCTACCAAAGGCGACTCTGAACTTGCTGATCTTCACCACTGATGCTGCTGTCCTTAATCTTCATGCTTAATCAGATCTTCCCAAGTGACCAGGTTATGGTTCATATCCTCTCAACACCACACTTACTCACACATACACATGGCTATAAACAAGGGTTGGTTTTCTCATGAACTCAAGGGTTTAAGGCTAAAGGCTAACAAGGGTTAACAATGGTTTACTAACCTAAGGGTTCTCTAACCTAAGGGTTCTCTAAACTAAGGGTTCTCTAAACTAACCTAACTACCAACAACCTAGCGAGAACTACAACCTAAACTAACTAACTACCCAAACAACTAAACAACTACACAACAAGCAAAACAAGCAAAACTAAAACACCTAAAGAGAAAGATTAAGCACCCACTACCTGAGCTCCCAAAGAGCTTTGACGAAAGGGTTTTATCCTAAAAGGTTAAGGCTTACTAAGGTTTGGTCCGCCTGTTGCAGATGAGGCTGATCGAGCAGGGCTGGTCGGAGGAATGACGGAGATGGGTACGGCTCTGATGACGTTGGTCCTTGGGCAATCCACTGCGAAGTGTCCACTTCCTGAGCACAAGGTACAAACTACGTAGCGTCCTAGATCCGGCTGACTCCTAATCCTTCTACACTCTTGACCATTGTGATCATTCCTTCCACACATAACACAAACTTCCGGTGCTGAGGCATGGCTCGAGGTATAAGCTGGCATAGCTTGCTGAGTTGCGTCTTCATTAGCTCTCATCATCCGAACTTCTCTTCTGGCTTCTGTTTGAACTTCCATGTACACTTCATCTTGTCCGGCTCCTTGGTTGATTGATAGCGACTCGGATGGCGATGGCGAGTAGTGAAATTCATAGAATAGATCAGAGGTTTGTGGAATACCTTCCATGCTGAAATCCAGAGATTCTCCAAATGAGAACGATGAACTCCAAGTTGGCATTGGAATCCATGGACTAGTCTCCCTTGAACTGATGTCGACAATGTTAACTGCCACAGTGCTGTCCGATGAGATCTCAATAACTTCTGGTGGCGGTTGCTCGATGATTTCCACGTCAGACGAACTGATCTCCATATCCTCCCATAACTCATTTCCATAACCATACTAATAGTCGTACGAGTCAGATTGAGCTTGCATGACAACCTCCATACCTTGGAAAAAGTTCATGTTTTCCAGATGATCGGATTCTTCTTCAATATCCTCCAGTACCTCGGCTTCCTCAAACTCAGACGATCCGGTCATGTGTGAACTCTCGGTGCTCTCGACCACATCTTCATCCTCGAAGTTGGAATCAGACTCTGACTCACTGGAGCTACTGGACGAACTTGACTCACTCGACCCGTCGTACCCTGTTGTTCCATACGTCGGCCCATTTCTCCTCAACCGTACCACATTCCTCATCATTGGCCTACCTCCACCCTGTCGACCATCAACACCTGATACTGAAACACAAGAAAAAGGGTAAGGTCCTAAAATCCCAGTGACTAACCTAATTTACCTAATCCTAACCCTAAGCAGAGGACGTGCCAGTTCCCTAGTGATGTTGTTTGCGACTCCTTTTGACTCGATAAAACATTGAAAACCCGCAAACGAAAGCACGGTATCTCAACCATGCTCTGATACCACCATCTGTAACACCCCCGAACCGTACCACAGGTCGGACTAACCCCTTGGGACCACCCGGGAGCGCCACAGTTTTGGCAGCACCGCAGTCAGTCCGACCAGGGCTTAGAACACATCCAAGTCCCAACCAGTCCGACCACGACACCGCCCTTCTCGACCTCGGCCTAAGGCTTGCCAACCCGTACCTTGGTCGAGAGTTGTGAAAGTTCGGACAAAACTAAATATCAACGTTCCAACGGGGATTTTAATAAAAACATACATTTTTATTTATATTACAAAGTCGGGAACTCGACCAAAGTCCTCAGAGCAAAGACTAAAATAAAAACAACAAAACCAAAGAAAAACAAACTGAAAACAAACGAGTCAAACGGGTACCCATGAAAAACAAAGCGAGTGAAAACAGAAACATCTTGGTCTTGCAAACAACACCGGAAATCTACGCCTGGCCTCGTCCTCCGCACCCCGCAAACGCCCCAGTCCTAAGGTTACCTGCATAGTAGAAGAGGGGATGAGTAATCAAGATTACTCAGTGAGTTCCCTAACAACAACTACCCTCCCCAGCCCATGCTTACAAACAAGCAAGCAATAAAACAAACAATGCAATACAATAAGATAAACATGCAACTACCCTAAATGCAATGCAACTAAACCACACTAAACTAAACTAAACCTAATCTACCCAAGTCTCGCCCCCGAGACTTTAGACACTCTAGACTCGATCCTAAGACTCAAAGAAAACAAATAAAAAAGATCTAAAAAGAAAAAAGACTCGAGTACACTAAAGGACGGGCAATAGCCGCACATCCCCGGGATCCCTAACACAAGAGCCCTAACCACTCCATTATGAACACTCCCGACCACAAACACAAAAGTCACGTGGTCGAGAAACATCATCTCCGGGAATCCCAAAGCGAGGGACTACCACCGGGCTGCATCGTCATGCAGCACTCGTCCATGGGAGCGACCCACTTCACGGTGACGAGTCATGGAGGGAAGGTCACTCCACCATGGAGAATTGGGAACATCCAATCTAGCTCCATGGCCGGTCGCACATCACTGGAGAGTTCCAACGCGAGGAACATCCATCACGGGATGGCCAAACGCAACACATCCTGGTGAATCCCACATCATGGGACGTACAACACAGGACGGTCACAAGCACATTCCGGAGAATTCCACCCTATGGGACGTACAACACAAGATGGCTGCATGACAAGCACGAATCTGGTGAATCCCACTTCATGGGACGTACAACACAGACTGGCCACAAGCACATCCGGAGAATCCCATATGTGGAACGTACAACACGGAATGGCTTCATGTTCCGGTTCAGGTACAACCGACCAGCATGAGGGAGCTCCCGCCTCAGACCTCCATGCCATAGTACCTGAAACACAGAACATGCCAAGGCACAAGGAAGAAAAACAAACCAAATAAAAAGACTCCCTAGACTCTACCCGGCATAGGAGAGAGTGAAACTCAAATCTCCATGCAAACCCCCAAACTAAACTACAAAGCAATGCAAGTCATAAACAAGTGCATAGGAACCAACATAAGAGAGTTAAACTCAAATCTATATGCGGCTAAACCTAACCATATGCACCAAACTATGCATGCTACAACTAAACCTAAGCATATGGACCAACATGAGAGAGTGACACTCAAATCTACATGCGGTTAACCTAACCATATGCACCTAACCTAAACTAACTATGCATGCAAGAAATAAACTAAACTAAGACCTACATGAGAGAGTGAAACTCAAATCTACATGCGGCTAACTACACTACACAAACAATGCATGCAACAAACTAACAACCTAATACACAAGCAAACTAACAACCTAAACAAGATAAAACAGTAAAGAAAATAAACACTCAAGTATGGGGTTTACCAACTCCCCATACACACACAAACTAACCGCATTGTGGTTCCGGCTGATGAACCACACGGTTAAGGTCTTCCACCTGCAAAACAAAGTTAGAACACAACACACAAACATGAGGAGACCCAAATGGGAATCCCCACGGAGACCCACAAGGAACCCACCTCACACTTCACACGGCAAGGCAGCTTCCAAAAGAAAACTCTAAACCTAAGGTTACACTACACGGTTTAGGGTAAGGGTTACGGGTTTAAAAGAAAAGAAAGGAACCTAAACTAAACAACTAAAGGCTTACCACCACTCCAAGCAAGCTCTAAGGATTCCTAGACTAAAGGTTACACACGGGTAAGAAGGGTTTACACTAACCTCACTACACTCACGGTTTTTTCTCGGTTTTGGGTACTTTCTCTCTCAAGAAAGAACTACAAGAACGACTGAGAGAGAAAGCTTTGGCGGAGTTCTGAGCTCTTAAACACAACCAAGGGGTCCTATTTATAGCCAGTGGAGTGGGTGTGAACACATAACACTTGGTTAAACACTTGTTACCATTTTAAGCTCCAAATCCATGCATGAGGACAAATGTCTTGAATCAACTCCTTTACGTCCCATCTTCTAGAAGAACTTCCACTATCCAGACCCCATTAAGTGCACGAAATCTCAGCTCGAAACTTGCTCTCCAAGGTTAGTTGCCACCACACCATGATTTGACTCCTAAATGGCCTTTAAGCATAACACATACCAACTCTAGTCCTAAAGTTTGTCTCCCTAGCTCTCATAGACCACTTGCTGATGCTGATGAACCACTGTATGGGAGTTTTCGTGCCTGACATGTTTCCACCACGAAACTCCTTCGAGCCATCATCTCTAATGCCCTCGGGTGAAAAATTTAAACTCTTATACCCGCCATTAATCTTCATACCCTTCCCTATTTAATGAAAACCCCAAATAAATCATTCCAAAACGATTAAAACTAAACCCACACACCCCCCTTATGGATCAGTGAACCCATGGGTAAATATTTAAATTTTATATGTTTCAAATTCGAAAAAAAATATTTTAAAATCGTTTTTTAATCATATTTTGATGATTTTTGGAAAAATATGAAAAATCTGTTTTTTGATTTTTGAAATATTTTTATCAAATTCTATAAATCAAATAAAAAATATTGACGTTTCGAGTTTAATTTTATGATTTTTCGTTTGATATATAAAATTAGAAGAAAAAAGTGGGGATATTTTAGCTTTAAATTTTTCACCCGAGGGCATTAGAGACGATTTCTCAACTCCTTCCTCCAAAATTCGGCAAAAACAAGCCCAAATGGCCTTCTTGGGTCTTCAATCTCTTAATCTCTTTTCCTTAAGCTCTAGCCCAATCCAATACTCCTATTGGGTCTTAGACAAACCTTAGATGCTGTGGTTTCAAGGAATTAGGCCCATTCCTTGGCCCAAAACTTCTTTACCATTTTGTAGCCCATTATGGGGACAAAAGGTATCTTGATGTCTCCATGCTCTTAAAACATCTTTTGGCACTTCCTTCTCCACCATAAGACTCCTTGATTTATTCCCTATCATGCCCAGGTTTGATGGTTTTTGGTCTCTTCCACGTGGCCTGCTCCTATTGGTTGGCCGGATTGCTTATGTGGACCAATGGGACCATTCTCTCTCCTTTGACTTTTGTTGACTTTTGACCTCTGAGTTGACCATTTCCAAAAGTTGAGGAATTGCTTGAAATACTCCTTTGAACTCCTTTACCAAGCTTCCATAACTCGTTTTGGCTTCCCAAGCTCTTAGCTAGTTCATTTCGACCATATCGGCAAAAATGACCTTCCTATGGACCATCTCCATTTTGGCTCGACCCAATTCTATTTGGTCTCGACTATAAGTCTTATTTTAACCCATAAAGATGACTGGAATGAAGACTTACTTGATTGGCACACTTTGAATTTTCACCGTCCTTGGTCTTGTCCATTTCGAGGCTACGGCTATGACTTCTCGTCCAAAACTGATTTCTGCTCGACCACTCCTCCAGTTGCTTCGACTGAACCTCTATTCAAGTTTCCATAAAGCTTTTCAACACTTGGTTGGCTTGTTCCACGACCGTTGACTTTCGTTGACTTGGTACTCTAGGTCAGGGGTATTACAATCCTAGTGAGTATGTGATGCTTACTGATGGGGGAGAACCTGAAAGCTACAATGAAGCTTTGGTGGATGAACACAAGGATATGTGGTTTGGCGCCATGGATGAGGAGATGGATTCTTTTGAGCATAATCATACATTTGAGTTTGTGGAATTGCCTAAGGACAAGAAGATTTTGCTTAATAAATGGGTGTATAGAATTAAGCATGAAGATACCGAATTGCCACCTCGATACAAAGTTAGATTGGTTGTGAAAGGCTAGCCAGAAGAAGGGGATTGATTATGATGAAATATTTTCTCCTGTTTTGAAGATGTCATCCATTCGGGTTGTGCTTGGATTGGCAGCAAGTCTTGATCTAGAGGTTGAACAATTGGATGTGACGACTGATTTCTTTCATGGTGATTTGGAGGAAGATATCTATATGGAACAACCAGAAGCCTATGTGAAAAAGGGCAAAGAAAATTTGGTTTGTTGCTTGAAGAAAAGCCTTTATGGATTGAAGCAAGCATCGAGGCAGTGGTACATGAAGTTCAAGTCTGTTGTGGGGGAGCATGGTTATGCAGAGACTGATTCAGACCATTGTGTATTTGTGAAGGTGTTTGGTGATGATGATTTTATCATCTTGTTATTGTATGTCGATGATATGTTGATTGTGGGCAGGAACATGGATAGAATTAAAGAGCTGAAAGAGCAGATGAGCATGTCCTTTGCCATGAAAGATATGGGTCCAGCAAAACAGATTCTCAGTATGAGGATTGTTCGAGATAGAGGTGAGAAGTTGATTCACTTATCTCAGGAGAAGTACATTGAAAAAGTACTTAAAAGGTTTCAGATGGACAAGTCTAAAGTGTTGAGCACTCCTCTTGCTCCACACTTAAGATTGAGCAGTCAACAAAGTTCGAAGACTTATGCGGAGAAGGAAGATATGGCGAGCGTTCCATATGCTTCTGCAGTGGGTAGTTTGATGTATGCCATGGTTTGTACAAGACCAGATTTAGCCTACGTCGTTGGAGTTGTCAGCAGGTTTCTCTCCAATCCAGGAAAGGAAAATTGGAATGCTGTGAAGTGGATTTTGAGGTATCACTGAGGAACTTCTGATTTGAAGATTACTTTTGGAGGTAAGAAACCTTTGCTTGTCAGTTTTACTGATTTTGACATGTCTGGAGATGTTGACTCTAGTAATTCTACTTCGGGTTACTTCGTAACATTTGCAGGTGGAGCTGTGGCATGGCAGCCAAGGTTGCAAAAGTGTGTTGCACTATCTACCACTAAGGCAAAGTTCATTGCTGAAACTGAAGCTTGTAAAGAGTTGTTGTGGATGAAGAACTTATGTGAAGAGATCGGTTTCAATCAAGAAAACTATGTGTTGTTTTGTGATAATCAAAGCGCCATTTGTCTCGGGAAGAATTCTACATTTCATTCAAAATCGAAACACATTCATAGGAGGTATCATTGGATACGTGATGTGGTTGCTTCTAAGGAAGTGGAACATGAAAAAGACATGAAAAAGTTCATACGAATGATGACAAAATCTTTGTCGAGGGGGAAGTTTGAGGTATGCCTAGGGATAGCCGATATGGTTGTTTCCTCCACCTAGTTGAAGGGGGGGGGGTTGTTGGGTTCCTTCTAGATGGAGGAAACCCAATGGGTTTGGTTGGAAATAACCAAACTTGGTGTTGGGCCACTAATATTAGTCCATGAGATTAATATTGAGTCTTAGTGTTAGTGAGACACTATATAAAGTCTCTTAACCTAATTTTGTAGAGAGCACAAAAAAAGAGATTAGACAAAAGAGAGAAAAGAAGAGAAAGAGGCAGAATTCGGCAGGGTTATTCAAGGCAGATTTTGGAGGGTCAAACGGATCCTGATCGGGCTGATACTTTGTGGGAAGCTTCTTCAATCAGTGGGTCACTGGGTTAAAGGTTCACCGAAGGGATTTAGATTTCAACGGTTAGATCTTCTGTTGTCTGGGTTTTAGTGAAGCTGGTCGTTACAGTTCTTCAACAGTGATGTCTTGGGTGTTTGGTAAATCCGACGGTAAGATCTTCTCTGATTGAGCTGAAATTTGGCAGAGTTTTTGTTGACTTGTTTATCTTGGATTTGTACGGTGGGATTATTCTCTGGTTGCCGGAATCCTTGTGAGCTGAGGTCGTTTTGTTGCTGCTAGTTTTGAAGCTTTGTTTTTCTCTCTTGTTGTTGTTCTTGTGTTGGAGATAGCTCTTTGTAGCTAGAGTCTCTGTTCTGTTCATGTTGTTGAACATGGAGGACGTGGTTGTACGCATACCCATTTTTATAGTGGATTGTTGAGTGGACTACGGTCCCGTGGTTTTTCCGTCTCACATCGAGGAGGTTTTCCACGTAAAAGTGATTTTCTCATTTAGTTTCCGCTTATACTATATTTTGCTATCGTCGAAGTATTTTCCTCATAGATTCACACAAGAGCAGGGGAAACACGATCACTTAATAGTTTCCGCTGCGCCGAATGCCCCTTTCCCCCAACACTCTCTTGGACATTCTTTGATTTTACACTATGTTTTTACTTGTGTTTCAACCTAGCACAAGACACACTCTCTCTCTTTACTCTCATGTTTGTTTGTTTTTGTATAGAGAGAAGAGAACACTTTGATTTCTACATTGTTAACCTTCCTTACACATACTTATAGTAGATTTCTCTCTACTACTATTACACACACTTTAACAACTACAACTTTAGGCCTTACTTCTACTAATAACACTTACCAACTCCAACAACAACTCTAGACTAGCTAGACATTAACCAACATTTTGCATTTGTTGGCTCTAACCAAACTAAACTAGATGTTGTCTCTTTACTTGGTTTGTTGTAACTAAGTCACATCTTAATTACTCATTGGCCTCTTTGACTTCTCCTTGTCCAATTCTTCATTATTCTTTTCTTTGTGTGGCAAGCTTTCTTGCTTCCACTTCTTCTTCTCACTTGATTCCATCTTTTTGTAGGTTTAATCAAATTTTCACTTCCAACAGTCATAAATCTATCTAACTATGTGGATTCAGTCTATGCCTATGGTTTCCACACGGGCTCATCAGACGCAGGACGTGGTGTATCTTCATGTTCACCCTAAGCAGGAACCGTCCTAAGATTTTTTTCAAAACTTTTAGAGGTCAAGATCAATGTTTCAGTAGGTTGTGTCCAGATCCAGCCCTAATCCAAAAATCAAGTTTCTATTGACAACGGTAGAGAGTGCATCAAAGTCATTTCTAGAGTTACTATATTTTTATAAAACTTGCAGTGTACAGAGAACAGTGATCACACGGTATGAGCAATGCATGTTAAGGTATTGATGTTGCCACTTTGATAAAAGGAGTTGAAGAATATAGGCAAAGAAGAATCGCTTCTTGGTCTTCAAAATCAACCAAAACACGCGTAGCTCATATGCTATGAGGGCGATAACGAGCGCCTTTCACATCCAAAGCAGACGAGTTTTGTGAACGAAGCATGCATGTCAAATTTGGATCAGCACTCGGTACACATAAAGTCAGTCAAACACAAAAGGAAGCTAGTTTCAAAAAAAAAAAATCAAAGGAAGCTCTAAGTATATATTCTTGTGGAATTAAAGATATGTATATATCTTAGTTAGGGCTTTTCACAAACATCTTGGTTAAAATGTGTCTTCAACTATGATCGGTAGCAAATTGAAAAAAAAATGGAAAAACTTAAATTACTTAACAATAATGCTGTTAACAAGATAGAACTGGAGCGGTTTTCAAATTTTGATATCCCAGTGCTTTTGTAAAGTGTTTTAGTTACAAATTCAAAGATTCAAATTTCATCGTTTTAATTTTATAAGTGATACATGCGAGGATTATAATAACAAATCTCTTAGATTTCTCAAACTCCATCATATAATGAACATCAAAATCATCAAAAATGAATGGAGAAACCAAGAACCTATGGTACATTAAGATGAGAGGAATTACTTATCCTTGCACACATTCCAGAATCTATTGGACCCAATTTTGCATCCTAGCTAGTCACTTTGTATTTGATTTAGCCATTCTTCTTTCTTGATGATATCGAGTTACATGTCCCAGATTGAAAGCTGATTTGCTTCATCTCTTATATTACACCTCCCACTCAATGGCGGGTCAAAGAAGATTTTGACCGGAATCAAACTGTCCACTAAATTGAAACCTTTTTTTTCTTCAAAATAGTCAACAATGGGAATGGAACCTTGGTTAAGTGGTTTTGAGAATGCAAACTTAACTAACTTTGCTATTGATGTTTCAACATTTTTGTATACAAACAAAAGTTTATAGAGATTTAATTGATATCATATGACACCATATGTTTCTGTGCTATTGCTTCTGCTCTTCATTCATGTTTTCTTCTCTATATTAGCAGGCACAACTTCGAGTTATTTATTCATCAATATATTTGATACCATGTTGGTGTGCTCAAAAATTCCTATTGGGCTATCTATAAACTCTTTTCCTCGGCCTTATAAATTGAAATAAAAGATTATTATTTTAACCCAAACGACGACGTTTTAGATACCGTTTATAAAATCACTAACCTCCGGCGAAGAAGATGAGAGACGAAGAACATTTGAGTTCGTTCCGTTGAATGCAGAAGAAGGACTCCTCTGATCGAATCGCATTGTTCACTTCCCTTCTGCATTCGAATTCTCAACCATCCAATCCGATCCACGATTCAACCGACTTGATCCGACGTTCTCCGGTTGCGATTTTCACCCACCCGCGGTGGTGATCGGCGATCATCGAAATGTCGTGGGGGTTAGGGTGGAAGAGATCGTCGGAGAGTTTCCGCTTAAGCCTCTCTTACGGCGCGGACGATCTAAACGAAGATCCACTCCGATCATCATCCGCTTCTCCGTTCGGATCCCCGACATCGGTAACATCATCTCCCTCCTCCTCGTCTCCCTCCGCGGTGGAGGATCCGGAGCTAGGTTTCCGGATCGATTTGGACTGGACGGCGGGGGATTCGGAGGACCAGGTCGCGTTAAGGCTCGAGTCGCAGCTGATGGTGGCGTTGCCTGCGCCGAACGACACAGTGGTGGTTGAATTGAACGGAGAAGGGGAAGAAGTTGGGGTGGTGATGAGAGTTGAGAAACGGAGAGAGCCGTTAAGAGCAGTTACGCTGATGAAAGCGGCTGGGTCTGGTCAGCAGTATGATGGTGTGGGGGTTTTGACTAGGCTGATGAGGTCTGATATGATGCCTGCGGCGATTCCTGCGCCGGATATTGATGTTGCTTCTTCTTGTGGAGAGCATTGGAAGACTGTGACTTCGTTGAGTCTATCTGGTGTTGGTTTGTTGGTATGTTTTTTTTTTAAAGGTTTCTTGATTTTAGTGAAGAATGTTTGTGATAAAGCATTGAACTTTACAGGTAATGCCAGTTGAAGTGACTGAGTTGCCTCTTCTTGAGAAGCTCTGCCTTGAGAATAATAAATTGTCGGTTTTGCCACCTGAGCTAGGGAAGCTGAAGAACCTTAAAGTTCTTCGAGTTGACAACAACATGCTTATCTCCGTTCCAGGTGAGCTTTACTTGCTTATACTTGTTAATGGTAAAAGAAAAACATGTTGGAACCAGTACTTTTTTCAGCTGCTCTATATTAATGGTGTTTCTTTGAACTCTTGTGCAGTGGAACTAAGACAATGCGTAGGTCTTGTTGAATTGTCCTTGGAACACAATAAACTCATCCGGCCTCTGCTTGATTTCAGGTCATTTTTGCATACAACTGGTATCACTGTTTAGTAGGTAGGAGGCTGATTTGTTATTTGATTGAAATGCAGGGCGATGGCTGGGCTACGAATACTACGGCTTTTTGGTAATCCCCTTGAATTCCTTCCGGAGATATTACCTTTGCATCAGCTTCGCCAGTTGTCTCTTGTAAATGTCAGGATTGTGTCTGATGAGAATCTAAGATCAGTAAATGTACAGATAGAGGTAAGAAGAAAACTCATTACATAATCTTACTTGTTATTATCTAGATGATTAAGGTTTTTTGCTAAGGGTTCGTTTTCATGATGCCAGACCGAAAACACTTCCTATTTTGGGGCATCTAGGCACAAGCTAAGTGCCTTTTCTCCCCTTATATTCCGTTCTTCGTCTTGTCATCATCCTCTTCTAGCATCTACATTGGTGAAGATAATGCAAGATGAAGGAAACCGTTCTGTTATTGGTAAAGATGAAAATGCAGTGAGGCAGCTTATAAGTATGATAACTAGTGACAATCGCCATGTGGTATGTTGGTATTTGTTCTCTGCTATTACTTGGAAAAAAGTACTTTCTTTGGGAACAATCACCATAACTACAGTTTGATAGGTTGAGCAAGCATGTGTCGCTTTATCATCTCTTGCTCGAGATGTTAGTGTGGCAATGCAGCTAATGAAGTGTGATATAATGAAGCCAACTGAAACAGTTCTGAAATCTGCGGCCCCAGACGAAGTGATATCTGTGCTACAAGTCGTGGTCACCTTAGCTTTCGTATCTGATTCCGTTTCTCAGAAGATGCTCACCAAGGATATGTTAAAATCCTTAAAATCATTGTGTGCTCATAAGAATCCTGAAGTAAGACAGCTGCATTTTTGCTTTCCTAATCAGAAAAACCTGCAGCTATTTCAACTGAGTTTTCATTTTCCTTAGGTTCAAAGACAAGCCTTATTAGCAGTTGGGAACTTGGCCTTCTGTTTGGAAAACCGTCGTATTCTGATTACTTCCGAGAGTTTGAGGGAATTATTGATAATAGCGATATTACTACTTAATATCTCCACACAATCTTTGTCCAAGGTTCGTGCACATAGATCACGAAAAAATAAACTTATACCTGTAAAAAAAATCATCAATATATTTTTGTATTTCATCACTTATGCTAGAAGAATTATATGTATAAAGAATAAGTACCCGATAATGCTTGATGGATGTTGCTAGGTAATAATTCCGCAAAAGCTATTGGAAGTAATCTTTGCATAAAAACATGACAGTCATGACTCTTCATTCCAGAAAGCTTTCCTCCATTAAAATCAACCGAAGAAGCTAGATTCGACGAATAACCATCAGAAAATTTAACTTCCTTTTTCAACCAATTAAATAGACACGTCTTGGACTCATGAGATAATGTAAATAATGGAACTGGAGCTTTTCCCTCATTAGTCATATGCAGGTCCTTCCGATTGCAAATATCAGCCAAATCAAGACGAGATTTAACATTGTCTTTTGTTTTCCCTTGAACATTCAGCACTGTATTGATGATATTATCAAAAAAATTCTTCTCGATATGCATGACATCAATATTATGACGAAGAAGAAGATGTTTCCAATAAGGTAACTCCCAAAATATACTCTGCTTATGCCAATTATGTTTCTCACCGTATCCCGCTATTTTTGGATGTCCTCCTCCTCCACAGTTAGCAGTCTTTGGTAAACCCATCACATGATCATTCCATAAAGCTTCCCCTGAATATATTGTTGGTGGATCATAATCAACTACTTTATTTTTTCGGAAGTTTTTCTTGTTACGGCGTAGAGTATGATCTTTTGGAAGAAAACGTCGGTGACAATCAAACCAACATGTTTTCCTTCCATGCTTCAGCCAAAAAGCTTCAGTATCGTCCATACAATAAGGACATGCCAAACGACCATGAGTTGTCCATCCAGATAACATAGCATAAGCGGGAAAATCACTGATAGTCCATAGAAGCATAGCTCGTAATGTGAAGTTCTGCTACAGCGATACATCATATGACTCAACTCCATCACTCCATAAACCATTAAGCTCCTCTATGAGAGGCTGTAAAAACACATCTAAACTCCTTTTTGGATGGTTTGGACCAGGAATTAATATTGTGAGAAACATAAACTCACGTTTCATACACATGTCAGGTGGTAGATTATATGGAGTAAGAATGACCGGCCACAACGAATAATTTCGACCAGACATACCAAAAGGATTAAATCCATCTGTGCATAAACCAATATAGACATTTCTAGATTCATTGGCAAAATCAGGATATACTTGGTTAAAGTGTTTCCATGCTTCACCATCTGATGGATGACTCATTACATTACTAGCCTGAGTTGAATAATGCTCTTTGTGCCATCTCATATGTGAAGCTGTCTTCTTCGACTGATATAATCTTTTCAGTCTGTCAGCTATTGGCAGATAAAACATTTGTCGAAAAGGAACTTGTTTTCTTCTAGGTTTTGCACTTTTGAATCTGGCAGTTCCACAAAATTTACAGCCTTCTAGGTCTGCGTCGTTTTTCCAGAAGATCATACAATTATTCTGACACACATCTATCTTTTTGTAAGGCAGCCCCAATGATCGCATCAGTTTCTTTGTGTCGTAGTATGAAGCAGTGGCAGTGTTATCTGCAGGCATGTAGTCTTTCAACATTTGAGCAATATAATCCATGCACTTCTCAGACAAATTATAATCTGTTTTTAGAGTCATACATCGAGCCGCCAATGACAATTGTGAATGTCCTTCTCGGCATCCATCATATATTGGATTTTGGCTTGCATTTAACAGACTGAAAAATTTTTTGGCTTCTTCATTGGGATCTTCTTCAATACTTACATGAGAGGATGTATGATCATTGAAGGCATCACTTATCATCTCAAATAAAGAGTTTTGAGTTTGCATGGAAACATCTATTGGCGTGTTTGTATTTTCCTGAGCATGTTGCGGGTGATTGTCAACTCCATAGTCTTCTCCATGTGCAACCCAAACAAGATAATTAGCCATAAACCCTCTGTTATATAAATGGCCAACCACTGTTTGCTCATCAAGAAATTTTCTATTCTCACACTTGATGCACGGACAGAATATTTTCTGCTTTTGAGTAAATAAAACATGGTTTTTAGCAATAGCCATGAAATCTTTCAATCCTTCTGTAAATGCATTCGAGACTTGATTGGTATTGGGATCAATTCTTGCATACATCCATTGCCTCATAGCATGATTAGCATTACTCGAAGACATTTAGAAATTCAAAAAATCTACAACCAACCAATATAGAACTTGAATAAATCATTAACTCAATGCATAAGTACATATACCATGAACGTTTCTAAAAAATACTTACCTCAGTTTTGCTTTTCAATAATTTATTTGGTATCAACAGATTCCCGAATGGCACCTGTATCACGAAGTCAACAAGTAGACATTAGTTTTCGAGCCGTAAAAAGTTGTCTAGATTTAGATTTCTGAGACTATAGTTGAATAGCATAAATAAAGATATACATATATCAATATCAGATTCATCATACCGAGTGTGAGAAGAATAGTATGACAAGTAGATGTAAGTGTTCGGAGCCGAATCAAAGTAGAAACAGCAATAAATTGTATCTGTTTTCACAGAGGTTAAACAAATAATTTAAAACTCAATCCTTATAAGATTTAAACTACAAAACTAATAAGGACAGAGAGAAACATAATAGATAAGAAGATGCAGGGAGTTAATTTACTTAAGGGAGATAAATCAGAGGATTTGGAGAGAGATTACGACAGGAAATCTAATGTTTCTGTTGTGCTGTTCTGTTATGTGTATGCTCTGTTTCATGAAAAAGAAAAGGTCGTTAAGTTATTTGGTTGGAGCTAAAAAGTGGAGAGAGAGAGATCATGTGGTATGTTGATAAAGAGATAAAAAAAAATTCTCACTTGATGATTTGGAAGAAGGTACGTATCTTTTTCTTTTAAGCTAAGGTACGTATATATAGTCTTTTGTTTTCTAAACATTATCAATTCTATTTTCCTTTTTTTTTCATGATAAAGATTAACTAATCTAATGGAAAAAATAAGAAGATAAAGATGGATATGTGTTGAGAAAAGAAGAAGTAATAACAAAGCAACACAATAGGCGATTATTTAAAAACCACCACCAAACTCGTTTCTTCAACGGAGATTCCCGTTGCCGGCGGCTCGGCGGTGGAATTTCCTGTTTTTTTCTTTTAGTTAGAGTTAGTTTAGTAATCAAACCAATTCATGATGAATTGGACAGGTGATTATTTAAAAACCACCACCAAACTCATTTCTTCACCGGAGATTCCCGTTGCCGGCGGCTTCGACGGTGGAGATTCTCGTTGCCGGCGGCTTCTCCCGACAGGAGTGTTATTCTCCGGTGTTGAAATTCCAAGTATTGTGGAGTTACAGTTGCGATGGGCTTTCCTTGCACATTTTGCAAGTTGATATAATCATTCGAGGATCTCTCCTTGTGCAAACAAGGAATCGACAAAAAAAACTCCATGGCCAGGGGACTTCAAGAGATGGGTTCGTGTTATCCACTCAAAGTTGAAGACATGGTATATAATCATGTGATGTTGATGGTTAAGAATAAATACAGAGGAATGAAGGGAGAAGAGTACGACTTAAAGCAAGGAGTCTGAAGTTATTGCTTTATATTGGTCTCAAAGCAATATAAACAGTCACATTTTTTGCCACATTTTTTTTTATATATATTTTTTGCAAATTAGCAATAATTCAAAAGTGGTGAAAGTTTCTTGCGAAATTTGCAAAATATTTGTTTATGTTACAAGAGGTTGCAATTTAGTAACGGAAACATGCAACGTCTGTTATAGTTGTTATTTTGCAATAAATTTGTGATGAAATTGTAACAAATATTCATTATTGCAAAAAAATTGCAATAATCATAGCAAATTATTAACAAAAATGGACGTTGCAATTTTTCTGTTGCAATAGAGCTATTTTCTTGTAGTGCCTGCTTCCCCAGGGCCGGCACTGTGTCTCTTGAAGCTCGGACTGACGTAATCCTTTTCCTGACATTTTGTCTATTGTCTTAATGATTGTCGTTGTAATTGTTTTAACAAGTTCCTTCTTTTAGCAAGTTGAGGTATGATATTTAGTAATGTCTTAAGATGTTTTCAAAACCACACAAAGTTTTGCCTTTTCTCTGAATTTAGTATCCTTTTTAGCTGTTCTGCAAAATAAACAATTCTTTTTTTTTAAGGACAAAACAAACAATTCTTTCCCTGAATTTTAGGTGGTAAACTGATTTAGTTTGAAAAATATTCAGAAATGATTTTTTCAATAAGCATTTTCGCAATTTTTGGTTTAGTTTGGAAAATATCTTTATCAAATTTTTGTAGACATGAGCTTGCATGTATAATTTCTTGGACCTCTTGGTAACAGTTTGTATTATTGATTTAAAAAAAAGTGGGCAGCCACGACATTCTCTTGACACTTGATAAAAAGTGGCTCAATAATTGATTTAAACACCCAGAAGAATCATAATAATTTCAGAAGGAAACAAACATTATCATAATCTTAATTGGTCATTGTTGAACTGCTTGGCTTGGCCTTCACTCACACCAGCTCCAACTCTGTTTTGTACTCTCTTGGACATTCTCTTATTTTACACTCTGTTTTTACTTGTGTTTCAACCCAACACAAGACACACACTCTCTCTTTACTCTCATGTTTTTTTTTTGTTTTTGTATAGAGAGAAGAGAGAACACTTTGATTTCTACATTGTTAACCTTTTTCATAAATCTCAAAAATAAAACCTTACACATACTTATAGTAGATTTCTCTCTACTACTACACCACACTTTAACAACTACAACTTTAGACCTTACTTCTACTAATACACTTACCAACCCCAACAACAACTCTAAACTAGCTAGACATTAACCAACATTTCACATTTGTTGGCTCTAACCAAACTAAACTAGATCTTGCCTCTTTACTTGGTTTGTTGTAACTAAGTCACATCTTAATTCCTCTTTGGCCTCTTTGACTTCTCCTTGTCTATTTCTTCATTATTCTTTTCTTTGTGTGGCAAGTCTTATTGCTTCCACTTCCTTTTCTCATTTGCTTCCATCTTTTTTTGTAGGTTTAATCAAAGGTTCACTTCCAACGGTCATAAATCTATCTAACTCTGTAGATTCATTCTATGCCTCTGGTTTCCAGACGGCCTCATCAGAGGCAGAATGTGGTGTATCCTCATGTTCACCCCAAGCAGGAACCGTCCTAAGACTTTTTTCAAAACTTTTAGAGGTCAAGATCAATGTTTCAGTACGTTGTGTCCAGATCCAGCCCTAATACAAAAAAAAATCAAGTTTCTATTGACAACGGTAGAGAGTGGCATCAAAGTCATTTCCAGAGTTATTATATTTTTATAAAAATTGCAGTGTACCGAAAACGGTGATCACACAGTATGAGCAATGCATGTTAAGGTATTGATATTGCCACTTTGACAAAAGGAGCTGAAGAATATAGGCAAAGAAGAATCGCTTCTTGGTCTTCAAAATCAACCAAAACACGCGTATAGCTCATATGCTATGAGGGCGATAACGAGCGCCTTTCACATCCAAAGCAGCCGAGTTTTGTGGATCAGCACTCGGATTCAAATATTTCATCCAAAGCTTTTGTAAAGTGTTTTAGTTACAAATTCAAATATTCAAATTTCATCGTTTTAATTTTGTAAGTGATACATGCGAGGATTATAATAACAAATCTCTTAGATTTCTCAAACTCCATCATATAATGAACATCAAAATCATCAAAAATGAATGGAGAAACCAAGAACCTATGGTACATTAAGATGAGAGGAATTACTTATCCTTGCACACATTCCAGAATCTATTGGACCCAATTTTGCATCCTAGCTAGTCACTTTGTATTTGATTTAGCCATTCTTCTTTCTTGATGATATCGAGTTACATGTCCCAGATTGAAAGCTGGTTTGCTTCATCTCTTATATTACACCTCCCACTCAGTGGCAGGCCAAAGAAGATTTTGACCGGAATCAAACTGTCCACTAAATTGAAACCTTTTTTTTCTTCAAAATAGTCAACAATGGGAATGGAACCTTGGTTAAGTGGTTTTCAGAATGCAAACTTAACTAACTTTGCTATTGATGTTTCAACATTTTTGTATACAAACAAAAGTTTATAGAGATTTAATTGATATCATATGACACCATATGTTTCTGTGCTATTGCTTCTGCTCTTCATTGATGTTTTCTTCTCAGGCACAACTTCAAGTTATTATTCATCAATATATTTGATACCATGTTGGTGTGCTGAAAAATTCCTATTGGGCTTTCTATAAACTCTTTTCCCCGGCCTTATAAATTGAAATAAAAGATTAATTATTTTAACCGAACGACGCCGTTTTAGATACCGTTTATAAAATCACTAACCTCCGGCGAAGAAGATGAGAGACGAAGAACATTTGAGTTCGTTCCGTTGAATGCAGAAGAAGGACTCCTCTGATCGAATCGCATTGTTCACTTCCCTTCTGCATTCGAATTCTCAACCATCCAATCCGATCCACGATTCAACCGACTTGATCCGACGTTCTCCGGTTGCGATTTTCACCCACCCGCGGTGGTGATCGGCGATCATCGAAATGTCGTGGGGGTTAGGGTGGAAGAGATCGTCGGAGAGTTTCCGCTTAAGCCTCTCTTACGGCGCGGACGATCTAAACGAAGATCCACTCCGATCATCATCCGCTTCTCCGTTCGGATCCCCGACATCGGTAACATCATCTCCCTCCTCCTCGTCTCCCTCCGCGGTGGAGGATCCGGAGCTAGGTTTCCGGATCGATTTGGACTGGACGGCGGGGGATTCGGAGGACCAGGTCGCGTTAAGGCTCGAGTCGCAGCTGATGGTGGCGTTGCCTGCGCCGAACGACACAGTGGTGGTTGAATTGAACGGAGAAGGGGAAGAAGTTGGGGTGGTGATGAGAGTTGAGAAACGGAGAGAGCCGTTAAGAGCAGTTACGCTGATGAAAGCGGCTGGGTCTGGTCAGCAGTATGATGGTGTGGGGGTTTTGACTAGGCTGATGAGGTCTGATATGATGCCTGCGGCGATTCCTGCGCCGGATATTGATGTTGCTTCTTCTTGTGGAGAGCATTGGAAGACTGTGACTTCGTTGAGTCTATCTGGTGTTGGTTTGTTGGTATGTTTTTTTTTTAAAGGTTTCTTGATTTTAGTGAAGAATGTTTGTGATAAAGCATTGAACTTTACAGGTAATGCCAGTTGAAGTGACTGAGTTGCCTCTTCTTGAGAAGCTCTGCCTTGAGAATAATAAATTGTCGGTTTTGCCACCTGAGCTAGGGAAGCTGAAGAACCTTAAAGTTCTTCGAGTTGACAACAACATGCTTATCTCCGTTCCAGGTGAGCTTTACTTGCTTATACTTGTTAATGGTAAAAGAAAAACATGTTGGAACCAGTACTTTTTTCAGCTGCTCTATATTAATGGTGTTTCTTTGAACTCTTGTGCAGTGGAACTAAGACAATGCGTAGGTCTTGTTGAATTGTCCTTGGAACACAATAAACTCATCCGGCCTCTGCTTGATTTCAGGTCATTTTTGCATACAACTGGTATCACTGTTTAGTAGGTAGGAGGCTGATTTGTTATTTGATTGAAATGCAGGGCGATGGCTGGGCTACGAATACTACGGCTTTTTGGTAATCCCCTTGAATTCCTTCCGGAGATATTACCTTTGCATCAGCTTCGCCAGTTGTCTCTTGTAAATGTCAGGATTGTGTCTGATGAGAATCTAAGATCAGTAAATGTACAGATAGAGGTAAGAAGAAAACTCATTACATAATCTTACTTGTTATTATCTAGATGATTAAGGTTTTTTGCTAAGGGTTCGTTTTCATGATGCCAGACCGAAAACACTTCCTATTTTGGGGCATCTAGGCACAAGCTAAGTGCCTTTTCTCCCCTTATATTCCGTTCTTCGTCTTGTCATCATCCTCTTCTAGCATCTACATTGGTGAAGATAATGCAAGATGAAGGAAACCGTTCTGTTATTGGTAAAGATGAAAATGCAGTGAGGCAGCTTATAAGTATGATAACTAGTGACAATCGCCATGTGGTATGTTGGTATTTGTTCTCTGCTATTACTTGGAAAAAAGTACTTTCTTTGGGAACAATCACCATAACTACAGTTTGATAGGTTGAGCAAGCATGTGTCGCTTTATCATCTCTTGCTCGAGATGTTAGTGTGGCAATGCAGCTAATGAAGTGTGATATAATGAAGCCAACTGAAACAGTTCTGAAATCTGCGGCCCCAGACGAAGTGATATCTGTGCTACAAGTCGTGGTCACCTTAGCTTTCGTATCTGATTCCGTTTCTCAGAAGATGCTCACCAAGGATATGTTAAAATCCTTAAAATCATTGTGTGCTCATAAGAATCCTGAAGTAAGACAGCTGCATTTTTGCTTTCCTTATCAGAAAAACCTGCAGCTATTTCAACTGAGTTTTCATTTTCCTTAGGTTCAAAGACAAGCCTTATTAGCAGTTGGGAACTTGGCCTTCTGTTTGGAAAACCGTCGTATTCTGATTACTTCCGAGAGTTTGAGGGAATTATTGATGCGGTTGACTGTCACACCTGAACCACGAGTCAATAAAGCTGCAGCTCGAGCTTTGGCAATTCTTGGTGTGTGTCTTTTGTGCTATATTTCCGAAATTGTTTTATACTCTTAGCTGAGGTTTACATACAATATTGTTCCTCTTTTGACAGGAGAAAATGATATTCTACGACGCTCCATAAAAGGCAGGCAAGTACCAAAACAAGGACTGCGAATACTCACCATGGATGGAGGTGGAATGAAAGGTCTAGCAACGGTGCAGATTCTCAAAGAGATTGAGAAGGGAAGTGGCAAGCGAATACATGAACTATTTGACCTTATATGCGGCACATCAACAGGAGGAATGCTAGCTATTGCCCTTGGTGTCAAGCTTATGACACTGGAGCAATGCGAAGAAATTTACAAAAATCTAGGTATGTAGACTATTATAGCTTTCCAGACTCTTATTGGTTCTGGACTTTACTTTGAATGATTTTTCTTTAGGAAAGCTTGTCTTTGCTGAACCTGTCCCAAAGGACAATGAAGCTGCAAGTTGGCGGGAAAAGTTGGACCAGCTATATAAAAGTTCATCGCAAAGTTTCAGAGTTGTCATACATGGATCCAAGGTATATACAGATCCTTTGGTCTATTCTTAGTTGCTTCCTCCTGTAGCGACCCAAAATTAAAGAGTAATCCTTTATGGTTTTTTGTCTTGAGGATTTATCATCTTTTTGTTGTTTAGTGTCTGGGATTTTAAATGTAAGATTTGATTTCCTTTAAATTGTAAAAAGATATGCTTGTAGAAAACTGAATAGCTCTAGTTGGTTCCTACATGACTTGGAATCAGGTTCTATAATATTATTCTGTCTTGCAGCACAGTGCAGACGAGTTTGAGAGACTGTTAAAGGAAATGTGTGCTGATGAGGATGGAGATCTACTAATAGAATCAGCTGTGAAGAATGTTCCAAAAGTTTTTGTCGTATCAACTCTTGTTAGTGTGATGCCTGCGCAGCCATTTATATTCCGGAACTACCAGGTATAACACTACACTCTTTTATTTTTGGTTATTACCGTATTTTCTGTTATTTTGCTGGGAAGGATTTACCACTTTACATTGTCATTCCTATACTTTTCTTGTGTATCATGTGCTCTCTTTTTCTCTATTTGCAGTATTCTGTTGGAACACCGGAAATGTCATATGCATTTTCGGATCATTCAGGCGGCAGTACATTAACCTCATCAACTGCCAGTGATCAAACTGGCTATTACAAGCAAAGTGCGTTTATGGGAAGTTGTAAGCATCAGGTTTGGCAAGCAATACGCGCATCATCAGCTGCTCCATATTATCTTGATGATTTTTCAGTCGGTACAAGTCTACCATTTCTTTTCTAGTTTTATCCTTGAGACCTTATGTAAGCTTTTATGCTGATATTTTTGTTATAATCTCTGTTTTCTCTTCAAATCGCTTAAGATTCATATCGCTGGCAAGATGGTGCAATTGTGGCAAACAATCCTACGATCTTTGCCATTAGAGAAGCACAACTTCTGTGGCCTGACACAAAAATTGACTGCTTAGTTTCCATTGGCTCTGGCTCTGTACCAACAAGGGTAAGTACCGTGTTTTCTCCTACTTGTGAAATTTAATTGATTGATATGTGGCTGAAAATGACAATTACAAATGGTCAAACTGTTCAAAGTCTTTGTTTATATGATGAAACCCAATGAATTACATAAGGCGAATAAAAGCTGACCGTCTTTATAATGTTAAGTAATTATTTGTCAAAGTTTATCTAACTCTCTTGCAGGTGCGGAAAGGCGGATGGCGCTATTTAGATACTGGACAAGTACTGATTGAGAGTGCATGCTCAGTGGAACGGGTCGAAGAAGCTTTAAGCACATTGCTTCCAATGTTGCCAGAGATACAATATTTTCGATTTAACCCAGGTAATATGCAGCACTTTAAAACATGCAAGAACACTCTCTATCCTCTTGAACACCTAGGGATATCTTAAATATCTAATCCATGCAATTATTATAATTTGGATGTGTTTTGAATCTGGTTAAGCCTGTACATATACGTTCTATGCAGTTGATGATCGCTGTGGAATGGAGTTGGATGAGACTGATCCAGCGATATGGCTAAAATTGGAAGCTGCAATTGATGAATACATACAAAGCAATACCCAAGTACTTAAAAACGTCTGCGAGAGATTAACTCTCCCCTTCCTAAACGATGAGAAATGGTGTGAGAATTTGAAACCACGGTTTATGAATGGAAAGCTACCAAACAGCAGAGGTATCCATTTCAAAATTATTTGCGCTTATTAAACCCTTCTCTAACTGTTAGCTTAGTGACTTATCATTCTGCTGGCATCCCCCGACAGTCGAGAGCAGTCCTTCTCTAGGATGGAGACGCAATGTTTTGCTTGTGGAGGCTCAGCATAGTCCTGATTCAGTGAGAGTGAAGCATCATGCTCGTGCACTTGAATCATTTTGTTTGAATAATGGAATAAAGATATCTTCTTTACATGCGACTCCTGGAGGCCCGAGACCATCTCCAGGAACTGCTTTCCCCACACCATTTAACTCTCCTCTAATAAGCGGAAGCTTGCCGTCGAGTCCCCTTCTCTTCACTCCTGATCATGGCCCACAGAAGTTTAATAGGATTGACATGGTTCCACCACTTAGCTTGGACGGAGGTCATGCCGGAAAGACGGTTTTGTCGCCTCCATCATCTCCTCCACCAAAAAGACAACTCTATCTTCCATTAAGACAAATGCATGAAAAGTTACAGAACTTGCCCCAAGTGGGGATCATACATCTCGCGCTTCAGAATGATTCTAATGGTTCAATCCTAAGGTAACATTCAAACTTTTGAGTTCCCAAGACATCACATTCAAATCTAAAATATTCATTTGAGTTATAATAGATACATTTCCTTTCTGGTTTCATTTAGTTGGCAAAATGATGTATTTGTGGTTGCTGAACCTGGAGATCTAGCTGATAAGTTCCTCCAGAGCGTCAAATTCAGTATATTATCAGTCATGCAAAGCAATCGCCGAAAGGCTGCGTCAGTTCTTTCCAACATCTGCTCAATCTCGGATCTGGTGCGTAGCAAGAAATGCTTCCAGGTTGGGAATATCATCCACCGTTATATCGGACGCCAAACCCAAGTAAGAAAATACTCTCATTTACAACTTCTTTGTGACGTTAGTAAGATAGCTTTGCTGAATTTTTGTTTGTTTGTGATGTTACTTGTTAATTTAATTTGAAGGTGATGGAAGATGATCAAGAAATCGCAGCATTTATGTTCCGCAGAACTGTCCCTTCAACCCACCTGACTGCAGATGACATTCGCTGGATGGTAACGGCACTCTGACCTTTCTACTACCAAAGATAACCATCTGCTAGTTTCCTGTTTACAGATTCTTTTTCTTGCATTCTTTAAAAGGATAGTTTTTACAAAAATACTCTGTATAAGCTCGAGTTGGTTGATGGGTACAAATCTCGAAACTCAAAAGCTAGTGATAAGGGCAAGGAGTGCTGTTAAAGCCACATGTTCTGTTTTCATGTTAAGACATATTCTGTTTATTAAGTGGTTTCGGTTTACACTTTAGAGTCTCTTAGGCTTTGGGAGATTTTGAGGTCTCTATTAACAAAACCTTAGTTGCATTTGGTTCTTGTTCGGTTCAGTTCTACCTTTGATTGATTGAAGAGAAGTATGAGAAACAAACGTTCTGTTATTAGTGATTTATTAGTTAATATTTTCAGCCAGCTCATAAGAAAAGATTGTATATACACTTATGCTTCTAAGCCTATTCTCTGAAACAGGTAGGAGCATGGAGAGACAGGATTATACTCTTCTCAGGAACATTTGGACCAACACAAGCTGTAGTTAAAGCCTTCTTAGACTCTGGTGCCAAAGCTGTGATTGGTCCTTCAACCGAACCGCAAGAGACACCTCTAATCACATCTCAAGGTTCCCCATTTGAATACAACTTCGGGGACAACGGTAAGTTTGAGATTGGAGAAGAAGAAGACGACTTGGAAGAAGAAGAAGCGGAAAGGGAACTGGTCGAACCGCCGACCCCGACAGCGACAAGTGATTGGGAAGATAGTGACCATGAGAAGATGAACAAAGACGGTAATAAGTGTTGTGGTCTATGGGAAGACGAAGAAGAGGAAGTGTCTGAGTTTGTGTGCCAGTTATATGATATGTTGTTCAGAGAGAACTCAAGTGTCGATGTTGCTCTTCAAAAAGCGCTTGCCTCTCATCGAAAGCTCAGGTACACTTGTCATCTTCCCAATGTATAGAGAGAGGAGACAACAATCTTTTTTTATTAATTATATACCTTTTTGACCTGGGGGAGAGGAAAACTGAAAAACAAAAATTACAATACTTGGTTCGTTTCTGCATATAACAGTAAGTTTCTTGCTTATAAAGCTTTAAAGAGGTACATCGAATAAGATTTTTTACAAATTTTGGTAGAGAAATCTCTTTATGCCTTCACTTCTCGCTCATCTTTTGTTTATAGATTTGATTAATTGATAGAATCGTACTCTATTTTTTTTTTTTTTTTTTGGGATGTGAATTATGAATATACTGCAAAAGATAATCAAAAGAAGAGATCAGATGTATCATCAACAACCTCTATAGGCCAAAGGATTTGACTTTTGTATCTTTAGGGTTTGTCTTCTCTGTTTGTTTATATGGAAGAGGTCAGCATACCTCGTGGTAAGCATGTAAGATTAAACTTCTTATATACATATGGTCAGTCCGCATACGTAATAGTATTAAATGGGTAGATCACATGTGGTTGCATATACCGTTGAGGTGTTGACCATTAAGACATGCTAAAACAGTTTCAATGCGTTAACCAATCTTACCGATAAGATCAATGCTCACAACCTCTGATCCAGAAAAGAATACAATTAAACAAACCTATTAAATAAGTTCATAAATTTTCTTCGATTATATCTGAAAAAGTGGAAAATGGACCAGTATAAAACAGAGTTATCTTTCATCTAAGAAGCTAGGGGCCTATTTCATTGCTGACAAGTAACGATTTTCACCTGAAGAGAGACATTGATAATAATATCTTTAATTCATTGAGGCAAAGTCTCTACCTTTACACCAGAGTGAAGTAACATTCACTATCAGGCTTACATCCTTTGTTCACCATAGCCTTAAACAACTTCTTGGCCTCATAAAACTCACCTTCATTACAAACCCACTATTCAAATGACAACTTCAAATGACTTTACTGTGTGAGTGAGGGATCTCTAAACTTCTCGAGCTCACTGAACATACGTAAAGAATGGTCAAGCATGTGCGTAGACAACAATAGCATGAACGGTGAAACGCTCCATTTTGAAATCGGGACGATTCTGGATGTTATAAGTTAAAGCACAATTTAAAATAATCTCAGCCGTTTAAGGATTCTCAAAAGTCAACACTGTGGATGGTTGATAGGGCTGGGGTTTCAGATATTCGCATCGGGTTCGGATGAGATCCGACCGGATCCAGATCTTTCGGATAAATGAATTATATATTCAATATGTACTTAATAGATTTTGGCTCGGGTTTCAAATCGATATTACCAATTTCGGATTGGTTCTGATATCCGTTTATTATGTGAATCATATATATATTTACAAAATAAATTATTTTTTATATAAATTGAAGTGCTTTGGTAATCTGTTTTTTTTTAAGTATTATTTTTTAAAAGGAAAATGAATCAAAATGTAGTTATATGTAGTTTTTTTTAAGTAATATGTAGTTAAATACAAAGAAGTTGGAGTAGCCTAGTAGTATTAAACTTGTTACTTCACCTACCTAATCCAGGTTTGACCCTCGGGAGATACAAATTTATGTTTTAAGTATAGAATTTGGTTTAAACGGGTACCCATTCGGTTCCGGATAAAAAGCAAAAACGAACCGATATCCGTGGATAATCAACACTAATACACATCGGATAAATTGACTAGAACCGAAACCAAACCAAGCCAGTCCACTTCGGATCGGATCTGGATCAGGTAAATGGTTTCGGTTAAAAGTCCCAACCCTAATGGTTGAGATGATTTCACATTAAAATCCTATAAAATCGGGATTTGTAAGAGCTTTTTAATTTTTTAGTTTTATTAAGGGTTCATTAATATATCTACAAGATCTGAATTTCAAAATTCCAAAACAAACAGATGTAAATTAATTGAGAAAAGGTTTATAAAAAAATCTTCGGCATGTTTAAAACATGTCCAATATACATAGTAAATTTAAATACTTGAACAAGTCAAATCGAATCGAATATCCAAAAATTAGCGGTACTTGTTCGTCCCCACTCTACTAGAAACAATTGAAAACCAAAGCACATGAATCATTGTGATGGTGGCTTGATTCTTTAAATTTAATTAAATATTCACTAGGAGAAATTTTATGTGATACTATTACTTATTATTTTTTTGTTAAAAAAACATTTTTAAAAATACTCTTTTTAAGAAGTAAGAGACTCTTATTAATTAAAATATTAAATTTCACATTCCAAAACTCTACCCTACCACTCAACTCTAAACCCTAAGTTTTAAATTAGTTAACCATAAGGTTATAAGTGTATTTTTCACTCTTAAAAATAAAAATAAAAGTGATTAAAGTAAATATGAAAAGTGATAATAGGAATGTTATATTTTTAACAATTTCCCTATTCACTAGACCATTTTATTTCGTTTGTTAGGAACGATCGGACCATTTTCCATTGGTTCACCCTCATAATAATAGGAGAAATTCTAATTTTAAAATTTATATTTTAAATTTACTTATAAAAATCATTTTCATAAATATTTTAAATTTGAGATGAAAATAACTAAAATTTTTAATTTTACCATAAATTGAGACCCCTTTCTAAATTTTAACTTTAAAAATAACCGTTTTCATGAATATCTTTAGTTTATGATTAAAAAAGCTAAATTTACCTTCTTAAATCATTTATAAATGTTTAAAATCATTTATAAGAGTTTATAAACACAATTCACCTCTTACATATTAAATCCTAAACAACAATCATTAAACCTTAAACTTAATTGTTATGAATTTTGATTAAATGTAACATTAGAAAGTGATATCTAAGTTACAGTATTCCAAACAATTTTTCATAATAATAACATATGCCTGGATATATCTTTTTAGAGTAAATCTTACCGGATAATTTTATTTTATCACAAATTTGATATCACTTTTTAAATTTCCTTTAGGATAACTATTTTCTCAAATACATTAAGTTTGTGATGAAAAAGATTAATCTAAGGGGAATTTTCAAAAATACCACTTTTCTTGTACTACTTTTCATTTTTACCTTCATTAAAGAGACATTTTCAAAAATACCACTTTTTTAAAGGGCAAATTTTTTTAAAATTAATTAGAATCCTAAATTTTAAATTCCTAAATCCTACCTCCAATCTACACCACCCCTTAACTCTAAACCCTAAGTCTTAGATTAATTAACCCAAGGATTATAAATATGTTTTTCCCTCTTAAAAAACAAGAATAAAAATGATTAAGGTATTTTTGAAAAGTAGTACAAGAAAAGTGGTATTTTTGACAATTTCCCTTACTCTAATCCTCCTAAATCATTTTTAAAATTTTATAAATTTAACCACACCCATTAAATATCAAACACTAAACCCAAATATAATGGTATTTTTAATTAAAGTAATATTAAAAAGTGACATTCAATTTTTTCCACTTATACCCTAAATTGAATTCTTATTTTCTCTTAACTTTTTTCTATCAATGAAGTAAAAATAAATAAAGTGAAATAATTGATAAAAAGTAGTAAATTCTCCCTTCACTGTAAACAACTTAAAAATTTTGCTCATTATTTGACATTTCTTTTCCACTTTATTGTTTCAACGGTTTTACTCTTTGCACCAAACACACCTTTAATTAAATCGATTACACCTTGAAATTAAATGTGCAACAAAAGGATCCCTATTTCTTACGCAATAATAAAATAACAAAACTAACGTAAATTGGTGAAAAAGCTCACTCTCTTTAATAAAAATACATATATTCACTCTCACACTGAAATACTGAATACAATTTTCTTTCCCCTCCCCTTTCGAGGAATAAATAAATAAATTTCCGAGTCGTCATTTTCGATTGAAAACTAGTGTTTCATCAATTAATTGGCATCTTTCATGTGATTCTCTCCCAAAAATATTGTTGGCATTCCATTTTTTTTATTGCTTCAGAAGTGGCTCACGGCTCTCTTCCCACTCGTCCAATCGGCTCGAAGCTTTCGCCACCTAAATCATTTAAAAAAAAAACTTTAAATAACCATATCAAATCCTAAATCAAACCAAGTCTCTGCCTAACACTTTTTACATAAAGCATAGAAAATATATATATTTTTAATTTACCTCTTTATCCCAATCAGTTCTAAAGGTAACAATCACTAAGATTATGGTTTGCATCAATGTGCCACCAATCATCCCTGTCCAGATACCCTGTACCATTCAATCATTACAACACATCTATTATTTCCCTTTTATCATTATTTAATATGTTACATTTTACGTAAAAGATTTATTATTATTATTTACCTTTGCTCCCATATCATAGGTGAAACCAAGTACGAACCCAATCGGAATTCCCACAACGTAGTAACATCCAATGTTAACGTACGCCACAAATGCTTGCCATCCACACCCAACAGCCACACCTAAATATTTGTAAGAATTAGCTAATTAATACTCATAATTAAAACTAATTAATCAACTAATATCTCTATGATATATCATTAAAAAACTTGATTTGATGTAATTGTGGGGGTTCTTTTTACCAGACAAAACAGGCTGAATGCCATTGAGAACAATGGTAATGGCTAAAAAGGGAGACAAATCCGCAACTGCCTCGGCCACGGCAGGACTATCAGTAAAGGCATAGCTGATGACATGTCGCCACGACAAGACCACAATGGCTTCAAAAACCGCTAGCAAGAATGATACTCCTGTTGTCACTACCGTTGAAAACGCAGCCGCTCTTGGGTTTCCGGCTCCTAATTCATTGCTTACTCTCACACTATTCATTATTAATTAAAAACCAACAAAAAAAAAACATTATTATTAATAACCACAAGGTGTCTTATTTATATTTCTAAGGGGAGGGGGAATAAACTATTTTACCAACCTTGCAGCTGCGTTGAATCCAACGGAGACCATGAACGAGACAGCAGAAATTGACATGCTGCAAAAAAAAGAAACAAAAAAACTTAATGAGTATTGGTCAGAAACATAAGTGCATGCCGTTTTTTTCTTATTGAGACGACACACAGTTTGAAACTCTTTAGAAAACGACAAAGTCAAGACAAAAGCTTAAGTGCTTTCTCTGGTCTCTCTACTGAACTAGAAAACGACGTGACCACGACGTGAGTTGTCTTTTTCGACCCTCATCAATCATATAAAGCGTCTATAATAATTTAAGCGCGACAAATTTATTTATAACAATGGTCACATTCATTAATAATTTGTGAACTTGGAGATCATTTTTCTTTAAATACACACTTTTTGTAATAATTACTTTTGTCTAACTGAATGAGGACAAAAGTATCTATTATATGCTCAAACTCATTGCTAGAGTACTACTTAAATACACTAATTAATAAATATAAAAAAACCTCTACTAATTTACAAGGTTTTTAATTATTATTTTTCGTAATTTATGTTATCTTATGACTTTTAGGATTTATATCATTTACTAAATTTACATAAATTGTAAAACAAAAAACAACTGAAAACTTAGTTTACTTAGCAGAAGTTTTATCAAACATAATTTTTTTTAATAAAATGTTTTTTTCATACTTTTATGCTGTTATAATATGAATATGAAGAGATTTTATAGTTTTGAAAGTTACCATATAGCGAGAGAATCCAAAGCAAGCTCAGGGTTCTTGAGAAGTCCAGCGAGTAAAACAAGAATCTGAGAGTACCACGACTCGAGACACAGCATCACTGCCGAAGCAGCCGATAACCTAAAAAACTCCCAAAGACCTTCAAAAGCTTTCCAGCTAAACCCTTCCCAAGTCCTGCGACATCTCGGACTCATCTTGATATAAACAATCTGAGCCGCAACGATGATCCACCACGAGAAGCTATGGATCAAGGACAAAGCCAAGAGACCAAACCCTAGTCGGTAGACAGCGATCCACGAGAGGACAAGGTGGATGACTAGTGTCGCGGCCGAGATGTAAGCGCTCGGCGTGACGATGCTCTGTGCTTGGAGGAACTTCTGGATCGGGAAGTTGACTGCGTAGGCGAATATGACTGGGATCATGCCGTAGACGAAGACGGAGGCCATTGATGCGACTTGTTCCGGCTCGCCGAGTGTGTTGAGGAGAGGCTTGGAGAAGATGAAGAGGAGTGACATGGGGAGACAGGTGATGATTAGAACCACTGTTGATCTCTGGAGGTAAACGCCGAGCATATCGTAGCGGTGAGCTCCATGTGCTTGTCCACATAACGTCTCCACCGCACTCCCCATACCAAGCTACGTAACCCGGAAAAATACAACAAAACCGGTTAGGTTCAGTTTAAATTGCAATAGATCGGTTAGTAAAGCGGGTAAAACTGAGAGGAAATCGGTTAGATTGAGCAGAAACCGGTTTAAATAGAGAGGAAACCGGTTGGATTCAGAGAAAATCGGTATTATCAGAACAGAAGTCCGTAGGTAAAGTTTAAGTTGTAATAAATCGGCTTATAAACCGGTTAACGCTGCGAGGAAACCAGTTAGATTGAGCAGAAACCGGTTTGGATTCAGAGGAAATCGGTATTACCAGAACAGAAGTCCGTAGGTTCAGTTTAAGTTGTAATAAATTGGTTAAGAAACCGGTTTTGCCGGAAAATCAATAAAACCGGTTAGATTCAATTTAAGTTGCAATAGACTGATTCAGAAACGGTCTAATCGATAAAATCAAACAAAACCGGTCAGATTCAGTTTAGTTTGCGATAGATCGGTTCAGAAATCGGTTTAACCGGAAAATCGACAAAACCGGTTAGATTCAGTTTAAGTTGCAACTGAGCGGTTTAAAACCCCGTTTAGATTCAGAGAGAGATCGTGTCATTACCAGAAGTCCGTAGGTGAACATGTTAAAACCACTGTTTCCCAGTGAAGCGGCGGCGAGTTGGGAGCTGCCGACGTGGCCGGCGAAGATACGAGTGAGTATCGACATTCCGTTGTTGATGACGTAGACGAAGATCGCCGGAGCTGCAAGCTGGAAGAGGAACTTCATCTCTATGATCATCGCCAGGTAGATCCGGCGGAGATACGGCAGTTCTCGGTCGGTTAAGACAGTCTCGAGTCGGTAATCGATGAACGACTTCGACGATTCAATAAATGAACGGTGGAGATTTTCTAACGATTCTGAATTCATTTTTTTCCTTTATGTTTCTACAGAAGATAATAAATCGAAATCTGGGAACTATTATGATAGTGTTTATCTCTCTCTGTGCACTCTCTGTGTTTTTTCTGCGTCTCTCTGCAACTTCGCTAGGAGTTATATAATGCGAGTTTTGCCGTGTGGATGCTGACGAAAATAATAATTATAAACTTTTTATTTGACTAATGATTTTGTTTTTGTTTAATAAATTTAAAAAAATCGGAAATGAACGAGGAAAGGCTGTTTTTTTTGCCTTTTTCAATAATTTTTGTTGGTCTTGTTGTATCCAACGATGCCCAAATTACACATCTTTTAATTATTATTTGTAAATCAACAGAAACAATATGATTTTTCAGATGTTATGCAGATGACATAGCATATTTTCATAGAAATTTACAATTTTTATTAAACTAATTTATACTAAATTTACATAAAATCTTGTAAACTAATTAAAAACTAGTAGAAAATAATAAATACATACATATTCCTCAATTTATAAATTAAATTATCAAAATATCATATACATATTTGTATATTTTACTTTACAAAAATAAATTTCAAATATAAGAGAGAAATACAATTAAAACTAATTACTAAATTATGTCTAAACAACCGATTTTGCAGTTATACTTTTATACGCACTTATAAACAGAAATTAAAATGTTTAAGTTAAAGTACCAAATTAAAAAAAAAATTATTGAAAATTAAATTTTATTAGCATAAAAGGCAAAAACTGCATTTAACAATAAATATTACTTTTTATTTGTAATTTTTAACCAGAATTTATAAAATTTGATTTTTAATAAAATTTTAATATATTTTCTTACGTTGTTATTATATGTGATCTTGAAAAAATATACAAATAGTCTTTAGATTATCAGAGTATAAACCCAAATTCATAATCTCTTTGTGCTTTCTAACAAATAATATAACAAATAATATTTAGATGCGTAGACTCATTGTTAAGGCCATAAAAAAACAGGATATGTTCTCTCAAATACAGGACGGAGCACAAGTTGGGAAGCTTGCTCAGGAGATGGTTGGAAATCACGCCTTAGAACTTGATATTAGTTTATAGACTACAGCTTATAGTTTATTTCTGAATTAGTAGCTAATTTTTTTTTTTAATAAAGAAAAATGTTTATGGGGGCGTTTCAAAATAGGTATCTGATTTGTAAATAACATTCTTTTAATAGATCAATAAATTTGAAATTCCATAAAAAAAAAATAATATAAGTTTTATCTCAAGCATCAATGATCTTTAGGTTTTAATTTAGATTTTTTTTTCAGTTAAGTTAACAACAATCACTCAACTATGATCTTTAAGTTTTGCTTTAGATATTTTTCAATTAAGTTTTTTGTTTGCAAATTGCAATTATGCCATGTTCGTTTTTGTGTTTGATTCAACAGATAAGTCCCCCGTCCTTGCTATAAGGCAAGTAAAGCATTTGCTTTAGGGCATATTTATTGGGAGTCTTTTAGCAGGAGTTCTTAACTTTTTTAAGAGCCGTTTCTTAACTTTTAACTAAAAAACCTTAAGAGACGTCTTTTAAATAAGAGACTTAAGAACTGTCTTTTAATCAAAAAAAAATTTTGAAAAAAAAAACTAAAAAACGAATCAATTTAAGTTAAGAACTCCATCTTAAGATACCGTGGATAAACTTGGCCACAATATATAGAAACCAATTTAGGGCCACGTGACATATAATATTTGTTAGGTCAAATGGTTAATTAGTTTGATTTGAGTTAGCATACAATAGTTTAAACCTCTTGATGGCCAACATAGTTTTTATTTTAAGCATTCGATGACTTTATACATACTATTTATTGTTGCTATTTATATTAAGGGGCCACGTATTTTATTTTTGTGCTTTAGGCACCCCAATTTATGGGACTGCACTGCAACATATGTACCAACTACCAATATCTGAATACACGTTTTACGTCTGTTCAATTAAACAGGTATACACTGGGAAAAATTTGTCGAGTATATCTGCAATATACATAGACATTCAGAAACATTAAACGGCACTGATTACAAATTTTTATTTCTGCGTTTAGGTACTATAGACTTATCATTGATGGCATCTTTAATTGTAGATTTCTTCGTGAGACCCCATATAGTTCTGTTAACTTCACATAAGGACATGTTTTACTTGATCTAACAACTATCCCAATATAAAGCTAGTTCTCCCGAAAATTCTGACGATCTTAAATCGAATAAGACAATATATTATTCCATATTTAAATGATAGTATATTGATACCTTGTCGTTTTGTGAGAAATTGTATGACTAAGACAACTTAGATGTTTTAAAGCATTTTGTTTGTTTATATACATTATATACATTGGTGATTTAGGACTAATCCGATGGATACGTAAGCCTATTCACTTTACTGGTTTATCATGATAAAGAACTCATGCCAAACTTGAGACATGAACTATCACATGATTTGTGATCATAGATTATTAACCTCCTCACTACGCCACCCATACTTCTAAAACGATAGCATGTGGTCAAACAAGAATTAGGATTTAATCGGCAGTTAAGTGTTTGTAAAAAGGAATCAGCAGTTAAGAAAAACAATTTCATGGTCTGAAAATTTTGCATGGTGAGTGAGATGAACTTTAATTTCTATTCAAACCATGTATTTATTGGGGGCGGGGAGGGGGTAGATAAGAAAATGACAAATAATAACATGGCCTCTTGATTGCTCCCTCCATTTTTTTTAACGCCGGATAACAATTACATCATCATATAATCCTTAATTTTATTACATATGATGATTAACTATATGCAACATGTGTGATAGTGATGAATAACTCATCGGATAATGTTCCACGATGAAGCTCTCCCTAAAACATTTGGATCGACGAACGGTTCTACATGTACGACATCCTCGATAAACATGCTCTCCACGGCAGACAATCACAATGAACAATTCTGCCTGCAGTACTCTGGAACCTCGGATAAGCGTCTCATCCAATAGATCTGCAAGAAATTGCATTATGGGATTCGAACCCAAACTTAGGTATAGAGACCTTTAAACCTTAACCAATAGGCTACAGTGCTTCCACACTCTCTCCATCTTTGTACCACTTATTTTTAAGCAAGATTTGTTTTTGTAACCCTAAAGTTTCTGGAATATGCATGCATTTGAGGACTTGTTAGACGTCGATCGAATCATAATAGGCCGGTGACGACAAGGCGACAATGTTCTACTGAGTCACCCTCCACTAGTATTTTTATCATGATCGTGACATATATATACTATCAGTTCTTGTTGAATTAGTAACATTTAAAGTAAGGAAAATCAACCATCCAGTCGCCTCGCCACAAATACACAAACTCGATACACAATGACATTTGAATTTTCTTTTTTGAATTAATTGATCAGGTATATATAACTTCTGTAAATATTTTAAATTATTCAGAAGATAATCTCTACACAAAATTTATTTTGTGTTGTCAACATTAAACAAGACACGACACGAGTGACCATTTATAGAACGTTCAATGCAGCTGACCTTAGCAATAACCTCTATTCCGTTTCATTTCAGACTATATTTATTAGCAGGCAAAAGAAATCAATGCTTCGAAACAATTGGTTTGTTTTCAACTTATGCGTAGGAAAACATTCAATGATAATAGCTTTAGAAAGCTGTCAAAACAGGTTTATTATGATACAGTATTTAACTTGCATTAATACTACTACAACATACAATCGGCTTATATCAGATTTAATTTTATGAGTCTAAAGCAACATAAAATGATTCGAAACCATCGTACTCTACCAAAATAGTTCTCACTCTATTCAAAAAGTGTCATTTAAACATTTTCAGGCATATTAAAAATAATTGAAATATATTAATATTTTTATTATATTTATTTAACCAATGGAAAATTAGTTAAATAGAATTATTTATTAAATCATTACATTTTACAACTAATATTTAAGTGAAAATAAGTAAAAAATATACTGGAATTTTGAAACGATATTTCTTTTTGTAACATGAAAAAATAGTAAAGTGGCATTTTTTAGGAAACATAGAGAATAGTAGCTAGTGTACTAAAATACATACAAAGACAAGATCCCAAATAGAAAGATTCGGATATGACTACGAGATACTGAAGAAATACTTGAGGACTAATCTTATTTTAAGAGTTGCTTCGATCTATATGGTCAATTTTAATATCGATTCACCACTACGCAATTGAATGAATTCACATTTCGAATACAATCCAAGGCTATTATTGGATTTTGGAGATACCACTGAAAAGGATAACTGGGGAAGATTCTACCGACCTTTATTACTCTCTCCATTTCAAAATAAGTGTCATTTTGACACTTTTCACAAAAATTAAGAAAATTGTATAATAGACTAATATATTATTATTTAATGTATGATTAATTAAATAATAATAATTTAAATAAAAATTTATTGATTGTTTAAAAGGATAAAAAATGGATTTAATGTATAAAGTTGTATTGGGATTGTAGAATGACACTTATTTTAAAACAAAATAAAAATCTAAAGTGACACTTATTATAAAACAAAGGGAAATTATATTCACACAGGTACAGTTACAAAGATATTGAATTTGGTTTCTTAAATAAAAATATTGAATTTATATCCAGCAACCACAAATGATAAGTTACAAAATGCCAGAAAAGGAAAGATGACAACTATTTGGTAAGGTAGGAGTTTAGTGTATTATCAACCAGTGACGAAAAAACAAAGGTTATAGAGAGACGTGTCTTAACAACATTATTTGATTGCATATCGACTTTTCCTACCTGGACGCGTGCCCATATTGATATATAGTGTTTTAGTGTTGACGTATCATCCAAGCCATGCAAAAAGGTTATCGAATTTATCTCATAAATGGCAAATTATAAAGTATAATTATATGGTGGATATTCCTGCCACGTCTAAAGTGTAAATTGAACATTACTGCAGGTGCGGTGGTGCCTAACTCTTTGATCGATAATATTGATCCCTATCCCTAACTTTTTTAAAAAATCATAATTTTGTAGTAATATTCCGAAATGTTAAGAAAAAAAAATTAAAAGGTTAAATCGTTAACGGAAAGAGTTAACTCGTTTTCTCAAAGAAAAAAAAAAGAGTTAACTCGTTAGCTCGAAACTGAGTTGTCATATGTTAATTGTTGGAATTTAAATACATGTTTTGTTTTTAAAAAAACCACGTTTATAGTGTTGATGATTACTACTATAAAAAGAAGAAGAAATACGTGTCCATTCAAAATTACTACTTTGAAAACAAAACAAACAAAAAAGGTTATGTGGATATTGAAAGACTGGTTTACTTTATTCAGTTATATATAAGAACCGACATATTGTAATACTTCTTCCATTTCATTTTAATTATCGTTTTAGATTTTTTCACACAGATTAAAAAAATATTTAATTTTATATATTTTCAGAATAAAATATTATTATCTATACACCTAACCATATTTCAACCAATGAAAAAATAAAATAATATATAAAATTATTAAATTTTGCTTTGAAATTATAAAACGACACTTATTTTAAAATAAAAATATTAGTATACAAAGATAAATAATTTAAACTCTGTTTTTTTTTTGTAATCAGTGGAATAGATTTTGGATTTAAACCAAAATCATAGCCGAGACATTAAAAATATTGGTTTTCTTTTTGTTATTTATAGAAAATCAAAACATGTATAAAGAATTCAGTGCTTTGAATATAGAGAAATTGTCAAAAATATTACTTTTCTTGTACCACTTTTCAAAAATACTTTAATCACTTTTACATTTGTTTATTAAGAGAAAAAAACACATTTATAACCATTGAGTTAATTGATCTACGACTTAGGGTTTAAATTTAAGGGGTGGTGTAGGTAGGGGTAGGGTTTAGAAATGTAAAATTTAAGATTCAAATTAATTTTTTAAAAATTTACCTTTTAAAAAATGGTATTTTTAAAAATATTTTTTTAATGAAGGTAAAAATAAAAAATGATACAACAAAATTGGTAAATTTGAAATTCTACCTAAAACATATAATTCTAGTTCAGATGACAAATCTGTTATAAATTTGAAAGTATTATTTTACATGTTTTAAATCAACAAATTTCCATTCTCCTATATTTTAGTGTCATCACATTTACTTTACTAAAATTGGTTTAAAATATTTAATGCAATTTATGAATATATATATATATATATATATGTATATAGTAAATATAGAAGTACTTAAATTTTTGAGTATTAAAAAGACACATTTTTTATTTGATCATTTTATTGAATAGGCATTATATATCTGTGGATATGTTGAGAGAGAAAGAGAATTTATTGACGGGACAAGATAGCACAACTGGCAAGGGCCTGGGTAACGGAATTCCGACTGGAGTGCTCGTCTGGGTTCGAACCACGAGTGGCGAACTACTCGTTCTTGTCACAATGTTGATACTGGGTCTTAACCGGACCCAGAGATTGACCCGCAAGGGGAACCCTGGATTACCTAAAAAAAAAAGAATTTATTTATATAATGAGAAAATATATATTTTTTACGTTTCATTTTTTATGTTCAAATTTTTTGCACACTAATTAAAAATTGTTCATTTTATTAATCAAAACAAATTTAACCAATAAAACTTTCAGATAATGGAATATAAATGATTGAAACATCAAATCGTACTAAATTTTTTCATATAAAACTGAAACATCATCTAAACTAAAACAAAAATAAAATCCAAAATCATCATCGAACACGAAACAAAGACTGTATATTACAAGTTTCAAGCATCAAAGGGAAAATAGTTGACATCATCGACAAAAACTGAGAACGGGGACAAGTTTGAATGTTGCTTAAAAATAAATGTAATTTATGTAAAGAAGATATGTCGTAGTTAGTTGGTAACTTTACAGTAAGGGTGGGTGAATAGAATAATCCAGCTTTTTAGAAATATTTGTAATTTGATATTTTTTATTTGAATAATTATTCATCTGATTCTATTCTTTGTAACTATTCAAAATACGATTGTCTGGAAATCCAGATAATTTAATCTCTTAACAAGATATACGATATGATTTGTAAATAAAACAAAACTAAAAAGTTATAACATAAATCAATACTTTTATTAAAATAATAAATTATTTATTTTTTAAAACACAAATAATCAAACTTACTACTTTAATAAATAAAATATTCTAAATGTATATACAACGTATTAAGTATAATATATATATATATATAATATAATTCGTTAACTATGTGTGTATGTATGTCATGGATTATATATCCAATCCTACTTTACAGGACTTGTTACTCCTTAGTAAGAACGCCCACGTGGGACATCAAGCACGCTAAACTCGTGCATAAAAATCAAAATACGTAGAGAGAGAGAGAGAGAGAGAGAGAGAGACCTTGGTCAACCTAACCGCAAACGCGTTCGTCTCACTAGCATAACCAAATTCAACTACGATTCTTTTTGAAGCTCATCCAAATGTGAACATAAAGATTCAGCGTACAATAATTTTTCATGTACAATCACAACATTCACATTTTCTAATCTCATCATTGGGTTTTTTTTTTTTTTAAAGATAAAATGATTACGTTGCGGTTCGCTAATTAGTCCATATTCCAAACCGTCGGCCTATATAGTAATACATATGAATCCGTAGTTACGTTAAAGAGAATTCATTTTCTGACACACAATGTAGATTACAGATCAGTTCTGTTTTTATTGAATGCCAAAGACTTCAAGTGATGCTTTGCTTTGTATGGATTCGACTTAACCATTTTATTTTTATAAGATGAAAATAAATAAATAATTGACTTTTGTGTATTTGAATCGTTACAACATTTTATGTACAAATCCCTTGTTTTTTTCTATAATCTCATGTTTTGTATGTGGTGTATATATGATTGCGTTTTTTTTTTCAAAGTATATATAATTGGGTTTGGTGGATGGTGGAATGTGAATCGTTTGATATTTTCGTGATTATCTATAAACATAAACTTATCATTATAAATTTGTGACGTATTTGGATTTTCTTCTTCAAAATATCCTCTAACTATATCTGTAATTATTTATTTTTAGCAAAAATAATGCATGGTAGAATATAGCTATTATGTTACTAACAAATTTCTTACATTGGATTTTATTCTAGTATATTCTCCTGTAAATTTGGTTATGAAACCTTTAAATGTTAATGTATCCTACAAAGAAAATTGATCAACTATCATGGTATTAAATCGAGACAACTCTTGTACCTTTTCTATTCTTTCTTTCTATCTCGTTGTTTTTTTCTTACAAAACAAATCTTCTCTCCTCGTTTCTATTTATATGGCTGCAAATCTAGTAACTTTGAAAGGGCATTTGGTGTTAACAAACATCAAATCTCATATTTCAATCATCACTGATTTGAAATATCAACAACTATGATGTGTGGCGCGAACTATTCCAAACACACTGTATTGCCTTTGATGTTCTAGGCCTATTCCAAACATTACTGATGATGCACACTAGCAAAAGACATAGCTTTGACACTCTAGTTGAAAAACTTTTCAGAAACTCGTTTAAACCATAAGGTACAACTAAATGATAGCAAACTACTCTCGATCTAATGTTGAAGCAGAGTATAAAGGGGTGCCTAATACAATAGCAGTGGTTTGCTTGATTCACAATTTGATGCTTGATCTTAATTGTCCGATCTGAAAATCTCACATCAGTTCAATATATCTGCCCATCAAATATCAGCATGTTGAAATTGATGTTTGTTCGGCAGAAGGTGATAATGTGACAAGTTTGAAATATGTATTATAGAATATAAATGTGTTTTAAAATGTAATCTGATAAAATAATATCAAAAATAGAAATGAACAAATACTACAGTGTCTTTTCTGTTTATATGAAATTAATATAAGCTTTATATAATAATAAATTAATTTATAATTTGAATGGATCATACAATTATTTAAGAACTTGTAAACTACTATTATATTATTGTTTTACCAAATTATGTCATGTTTTATATTGATCCAATTTGACATAGGATAAAGTTATCAATTTATTTTATTTAATATTTTTATAGATTTTTGTAATGTATTATTATTTTCAGTCCCAAATGATTGGTCCAACCTTTTGGCTTCTAGTTAGTATGGTATCGTGTTGCTCAAAAAAAGTTAGTATGATATATATATATATATATATGCAGTATTTCATTGACTTTCTGATACAAAATCATATACGTCTTCATCGCTTGATTTTAGGAACATAAACTATTTATTTTTCGCAAAAGAATATAAACTAATGTTTTCTCTTTAGGAAGACAACTCAAACCTTTCAATTTTGATTCGCTTTTAAATACTCCCTCCGTTTCAGTTTAGTTGTCGTTTTAGGTTTTTACACACATATTAAGAAAACATTTAATTTTACATATTTTCAAAATAAAAATACTATTACCTATACACCTAACCACATTTCAACCAGTAGAAAAATAGAATAATATATAAAATCATTAAATTTTGCATTGAAATTATAAAACGACACTTATTTTGAAACAAAAATTTTACTCTACAATGACAATTAATTTGAAACGGAGGTAGTAGGTTTGAATCTATTAAAACGTTTGTAAAGTTCATATTTGAAGCACAAAGAGTATAAAAAGTTCTAAGGTTTTTTTTTTAAATTTTATAAGAATGTTGAAAAAGTTCAAAGGTTCATAAGAGATAATACCGTTTTTTGGATCGGGCCGTATCAAATGCCAATTTCAATGAACTACATCCAGATCATCTACATGAGAACATATATATTGCATGCTTTTAAACAAATACTTTTTTACCTTAAAAATTATTGAAACCCTTAAAATATTAACATTATTATGAGTTCTTACTACTATTTATCAGGATGCATGATGCATCTAACCTCTGCAAAGGCCATGTTTATCCACGATCTCTTAAGTTGGAGTTCTTAACTTAAATTGACTCGTTTTTTAATTTTTTTTTTTCAAAATTTTTTTTTGGTTAAGAGACGGCTATTAAGTCTCTTATTTAAGAGACGGCTCTTAAGTCTCTTATTTAAGAGACGTCTCTTAAGTTTTCTTAGTTAAAAGTTAAGAAACGGCTCTTAGAAAAGTTAAGAACCCCTACTAAGAGACTCCCAATAAACATGCTCTTAAGTAACTATATCTAGATATATGTTATTATTTTTGCAACTCCAACTCATCTTCCGCATTAAATTCTTGAGCTGTAAAACCAAATGTATTTAATACTCGTACTGAAGATCCAGATGCATAATTAAAGACTGAACATATTTTAGTCGTATAAACCAAAAACATGGCAGCATTTTATTTTTCTTATGGACTATTATCGTCTTTGTGAATATAAGAATCAAGACAACAGAGACTTGAGATAAGATTAAAACTTCAAGATAATAATCTCCATTTGCCTAGAGTTAGGTCAGAACTTTGTCTCACTCATTCCCACGTGAATTTTGATTAGAAAAGCTGATATTGCGGTAATGAATTACGACTTATGGTTGCAACTAAAAGAATGATTACGCACGTTCAATTATTAATCTACTGAAATTTAAATCATAATCTTTTGATTAGACTGCGTTATAAATTATGACAGAGTGTCACGATATAGCTGAACTGTTTTCTAGCTAATGCATATCTAACATATCTCTTACAATAGATAACATAACATTGTAGGTTGCTATATTTAGTAGGCTACGTTGTTATAAATCATATACATAATACATCCATACATATCTCTTACAATAGATAACATAACATTGTAGGTTGCTATATTTAGTAGGCTACGTTGTTATAAATGATATACATAATACATCCATACATATCTCGACTTGGAGTTATCTAAGCTGTATTCATCTATTCATGTGAGATCGAAAAGCTCGGGAATAGCGTGGTTTTGGCTAGGTCAACTCTATTGATAAATTCATTAGGAAGAACGTGGATGAGTTCTCGAGTGGAAAATTGGAACTTTGTATCGTGTTGTACTAATTAAAAGTAGTTGAGTTTTGTATTTTTTTATGACAGAGCTCACGTTATATTTATATATCAGTTTTTCGTCAAACGTATGGGAAAGATAAACCCACTAGTACATTTACAAAGAGGCAAGCATTCATATTCTATTTCATACAGAATAAAATAAAAACTGAAGGGAATCTCAGATGGTCCTTACAAAATCTCATAAAAGAGTATTTTAAATAGCACTTGGATCGACAGAAAAAGACCGAATTAGGATACGTGCGTATGCGAGATAAATTGTTAAAATAGATTATCTTGTCTTTTTAATCGAGAAGACAAGATAAACATTTTTGGCCAAAGATAAACATTTTTGGCCAAAGATAAACATAAATACATCTAGCTATTGTTATACATTATAAACATAACCTCCTATATCAGAAGTTTGAGGGCATCTAAACAATATACAAGGTGGATGAATCATTTCACTTATGATCAATTAATCTTAGATTAGAATCTCATTTAACTTTACATTATATCAGAATCCGATTAATGTAATCCATAATCAATCTAAACTCAAAGTTGGTTTATCAATTTATGTCTGAATATTTTGAAATTGATGCTAAAAAAACTATCATCTCGATATGGTGTATTAAATACAATATTTCTTATATTAAAATTTTGAAGAGATCTTAAATAATATATCAATCCACTTATCATAAATTGATTTTGTGTTAGAAGCTCATATAACTTAACATTATACATCATATGTTAAAAATCAATTATTGAAGTGGAAGATAATTAATACTATTAAAATAAAGATACAATTTGAAACTCATATTGGTCTAATTTATGATGTTACCAAATTTAGAACCTTATAGTAATTATGCATTTCTAATATATTGTTGAAAAAATTAATTATTTAACTAATCCGACTAAATATTTAAATATTTATAAATGAAATAACTAAAGATATTCATATTTTTTAAGATTGCAAACTAATAAAATTTTATCATATAATTTCTTAAGATCAAGATTCGCGCTATGCGCGCTTATGTTTCATTTTAATAGTGATAATTATTTGATAAAGTGATTAAACATGTAGTTGGTTTAAATTATGTGTATCGTTTGACATTTATATAATATTTATGCTTCTCACCATATTATATTTTTATATTAATTGTTAGTAAAAATGTTTAGAAGGAATAGTTTACCTTTTTGTGTGGCCTATATTGTGTTAATTTTGTACCTTTATAAAATATTTAATTGATTGAAAATATGTTAGGTAGGCATATAACATATTACCATCTTTGAAAAGTACTACAGTGATGATCGGTTAATAAATTAATGAGATCACTATATCTCGGCATAAACATATGTGATATTCCAATTTATGTTTTAAGAAACGGAACATGTTGTTTGTTATTTTTTCTGTAGATTCAGGTAAAATCTATTGAATATTTTACATATAGCTTGATTTTTTTATTAGACATATACTGGGTTAAAAATCAATTATATATATATATATATATATATATATTGCAACAATCCACATATACTAAAAAGTATTGAAACGATTTAACATGGATAAATCAATTTTTTTTACTATCCCAATAATCGTATTGAAAATGATCTATTTCGATTATCTCTAAAAAATAAAGAAATACTTGATTTTGAACTATTATATCTAAATGCAATCTGAACGTTGATATACCTTGTAAATTATACATAACTTGATATATTATTTGTTGTTAATTTTTTAGCAAGATTCAACTCATCTACCGACGAAAACATTCGAACATAATTAAACATGTTTTTGTTACCTTTAATTGACCATTGGCTTAGGTTTGTTTTATCCTAAAAATTCAAAAGGTTAAACGGTTAGTTTTGCAAATGTAGAATATATCAGATCCACACAAAATCCGATCGCAAACATGATACATTTTCACGATTAGAGGCACTACTATATTATGGAGTTTTCATAAGAAAACGCTTGTGACCACCTTTTCAAATCATGATGAGATTATCACACTCCATAAAACAAGTAGAAAATGTGTTGGCTAAGATCAATAAGCCAATACATCTGTTCAAGCAGTAGAATTAACAAAAATACGAAAACAATTATTCTATACAAAGATAATATGACATATGTTGCTTAAACAAAGAAAAAATATATCAAAAAGATAGAAAAAATATATACATATCTGAAGTTCTCTTAAACTCAAGACCTCGAAAAAAATAAAGAGACTGAAGTAGAATATGTCTGATCATGAGATAACACAACCAATTTCTTCATAAAAACACTTCCTATCTTAATATCAGAAAACATATCCATAACATTAGAATGCGTCGAATATATGATATGCCATATTCGACGAAAATCTTGCATAATTTATTCTTTTTATCTTACTATGATTTTCCCACTGAATTCCATCGCATTTTCTTAGAAATATTTATAACGCGACGACAAACACATTAAGCAGAAAAGATAAGTGACTAATATCAATAGAGAAATGTTGTAGAATATAAAGAAAGAAACTTCAAAAAGGTGCACCAATGTTTAAATTTTCATGTGAATATAATTGCGTAGAGTTTACCTTCACTATTCGCACATAATTTTTTTAACTTTTTACTTCTATATATACATATACGAACGATTTTGTATTACCATATCTTTTCTTTTCCCTCTTTATAAAAAAGTGTCTTTATATCAGTATTATCTCTTCTCTATTGATTTAAAGTTTTGTCTTTATTTAAATTTCTTGATTCATTAAATTTGTAAATATTATTATAAAAACATCTATAATACTTGGAAAGAGTTAAGATATTTCGTAATTACTTATTTATCTTATTATAACAATATACAGTATAGTCGTATACTATTACTGGATATTCTTATGCGTGTTATAATATTGAATTTATTGGTCGGTCAGACCATTTACCTGATACTATTTATAGAAATAATACTTGAATAATTTTTTGCTTCATATTTTTACAAATATAATTTTGTATATTTGTAACTCGTTTAATTTGTCTTGGATTGGATGGATTATGTCAAAAGAACGTAATTTTCAAGACTTTAAAATAAATTTCCAACCAAAGTATATAGTTGTCAAAATGTTAATTTCTTAAGTTTCAACCTAAAACAGGAAACTGTAACTCTTGAGCATTCATTCTTGGTAATATTAGCAAGAAATAAGATGTTTGTTGGTTTATATATAAAAGAGTCTTATCAAAAGAAAATTGTCACAAAACGTCCAACTATCATCACATGCGAAACAGCATGAAAATGTTGTTTAAACATCACATGACTACATGAGAGGTCAAATAATCAAGCTGATCAAAATTCATAGAGCTCATCACTTCTTTCCATCCCAAAGCTTATACGCATGCATGATTTTGACACTTTTTGTTAACTTTACCAAAATATAATCGGGTCGAATAGAGTTCAGGTCAACTTCTTTAAATTCGATTTTCTAGTTTTCAAATTACAATATCTAAGATCAATCATGCAGCCTAACATCTTTGGCCAGGCAGTGATTACAGGGCAGGAAGAATAAATTTTGCATACAAATTATTCTAGTATCACTTTTAACTTCTGAAATCAAATGTCTATAAATAAATAAAAATTACAATGTAGGGAAAATAAACATATTATATATATAAGGTTAAAGAAAATAAACCCTACAAGACCTTTTTCTTTACATTAAAAAAGGTTTCCAAGAATCATGAATCAATAAAGATAAAGATAAGACTATCCGAAACTTATACCTCAAACAACTCAAGCACTTGAACCGGTCAAGTCAACATACTACTTTCGACAGCTGACTGTACCGGTTTGATCTACAAAACACAGCTAGTAAACCGGTGTGAGATAGGTGTGGATCCTGTTAGGTTCTGGTATCATGAGAGAAGCATCACAAGAACCATAGATAATACAAAGATCACCAAACGTTTCACTCCCTCATTGTAGAGACCTGAGAGATCAAAAAGAGAATGAATACACATTACAGATTTGTCTAACAAAACCAATAAAAGTTTTCCTTCTGCGTATGTTAAATTCCCACACTGAGACACTGTGGACAATATATAGTATATGACAATCCTCTCGAGCTAGTTTTTGGTGTGAGTTAGGCCCATTACTAATAGCGTAACGTGAGAGAGACAGGAAAAACTTACTGGGTTGGGAGGAGGCTGCAGCAGGAAGAGCAGGGATTCTAACAGCTGCAAAAAGAAAGTAAACAAACCAATACAAGTTAAAAACACACAAAAGAGATGAAAATCAAGAAGCTAAATAGGATAATAACCACGCACGTTTTTTACAAGTAGAGGCTGAGGACTGAGAAGAAGAAGGCCACGGGGCTGGAATGTTGTCATTGAGATCACAAGTGAAGCTTATTCCTGTGTCTTGATCGAATATAGCATCGGATGGTAAGCTTGGTAACAGACAACCAGATTCTTTAAACCAAAAAACAAAGAAACAAAGTCTTAAAAGTTAATAAGAATGGCTTTTTTCATGTTTTCTGACATGATCAATATAAGTGAAAGTTTAGCTCACACCTTGGTTTCCAACTGTTTGAATCAATGCAATGCATCATCAAGCACCAGAGAAACAAACAAAACGGGTTAAAGATTTTATATTGAAAGACAAACAAAAGTTGAAGTGTAAAGTAGAGAACCTTGAAGAGAGAAGTCTTTGAGACTTATATGACAAGCGCTGAAGACATTTTTACTGATGTTTAGCTTCTGTAGCTTTGTCCCGAGGGAGGTTGCACAATCCAAAGCTTGCAAGTTAGTTATAAGTGATTGCTTTTGAAGATGAGACACATAGCTCTCCATTGCACGGCAACAACTTGTTTGGTTACTCATCTCGTTGCTGCAGTTATCACTGATGTGTCTCATGTGCGGAAAGACAAGAGGACAAACTGAAACCAATAGACACAAAAACATGTGACCAATGTCCACCAACAGTTAAAATGTATAAACCTGATTTGGTTTTTACCTCTATTGATTTTGCAGTTTGCTAATCCTCTGAGCGTTTCCTTAGCCTGAGAAGGGTCAAGTTTAGTAGCAAGCCAGCGGTGCACTATGTTCTTGCAATCACTGATCCTAGCTGAGTTATCCATCAAAGGCTCAGATGCCTTGAGAGTAATATTTGTAGCTGCGTCCAGTATCGCGTTTTGGCAAGCCTGTTCACAACACTCCTTGACAGGATCAACTTTCTCACAAGCCAAAAGAAGCTTAGATGTATCCACCATGCTTTCAAACTCATCAACAGTGATTACAGGGCAGGAAGAAGCAGTGAGATTCGACGAGTGAATCGAACATATACTCCCAAGCTGACTAGAAGCGCCTTTACCTACCAAGATTTTCTCTAAATCAGAGAGACAGTGCTTAGATTGAGTTCTGTTTAGTGCAAGAAGACCAGTTTCTTTGCTAGCTTTGCCGAGGATAATCGTGAGAGCAGCATCTAGCTGAGGACAACACATCACATTGGCTAATAATGGAGCAAAGCCAGTCCAACAGTTGTGTGAAGTTGTCTGAATCAAACCCTCGGAAGCAGTGAAATTAAGAGAGCAAAGCCCTGTAAGATATACAAACTAGATTAGTATAGAGTTTCTTCACATACATATACCAAAAAGGCAATTACAATGGAGAAATGTGACCAGAATAAGAAAAACAAGAACAAACCAGACAGTTTGGGAATGGTAGTGTTGGTGTAAGGAACCATAGGAGAAGGTGCAATGAAGGGAAGAAATGGTTGAGGAGAAGTATCTGGTGATATCTCAGGTAACATCTCCTCAGATGAACCTATAGAAACCAAACCACGACACTGTTATTGCTAGGAGAGCTAAAAACTTTTAATAAAGAAACATAATTTGTAACAGTTTTGAAGCATTATAGCATCTATAAACCCTAATCTAGGTAACTTAAGCACTATGAAGCTCACCCCAAAATTGGCATAATTTTCTACAGAAAGAGTGTAAATTTACGATGACCCATCACAATAAACAGTCAAGAGTGTTCCAATACAAGCAAAACCGATTCGAATCAGCAAAAAAAACGAACTTTCGATCATAAATGTACCAATCAATTAAGGAAACTGATAAGGCATAACCGTTTTGCGTATAAACCCTAATTCAAGAAGAGAATCAACACTCACATAGAGATAGCAGAAACATAAATTGAAGAACCACGAAGAATCCTAGCTTGAACTCCGACATTTTCTACCTTCCTTGAACGGACAAAAGACAGAGACACAGATAGATTTGTTGACTGTCTTTGGTTTCTTTCAAAGCTATGTCTTTCACCACTACTGTCTGAGAAATCAGAAGGAAGAAGAAGAGAGAGTCGTATCTCTGCGGTTTGGAAATAAAATCTTAGTAGAGAAGAAGATCGACACAACAAACAAAGACGAGGAAGTAAACACAGAAACAGCTGTCTTCGTCTTCACAGAAAAGAGAGAGAGGAGAGAGAGACCCCACAAGCAATGAACACAGTCTGTTATGTAAGAAGAGAAGGGAGCGCTTGAGAGCATTTATTACTCTCTCTTGCCATTAAAGTTCCCACCTTTTCTCTTTCTCTCTCTCTCTCGCTCTACCTCTAAATCTAATCTTTATTTATATAACCGGAATTAAACCGAAATGTTAACCGAATAGGAATTGGTTAACCGGATTTGATCATTAATTTATCATACGTACTCCTAGTCTACTCTACTCTACTACTCGATTTAAATGTTCATCGTACCGATAAATTAAATAACGAGGCCGAACCGTTGGAGTAATTTATTAAACCTGTTTGGTCAAGACCGGTACAAACTGATCTCTCTGAGAACGCATTTATAACAATCGTTAAGTTACAGTTGCTCTCTTGGGCCAATATTTATTTATTGATTTATTTCACTTTTAGAGAGTTTCGTCGTGCTGAAGAAATGGAACACTAGTGACACGTGACTGTGCTTAACGCGTAGGGTATGGGCACGTGATTGGAGCCGTTCTTGCTGTTTCCGGAGATTAGAACAAGGCGAGATGGTAAAGTGGGCCTGTGGGATCCAGCGCATAGTGATGGATTTTAACGGGTTTATAAGGCCCATAAAACGAGTTTTATAAATAAATGTTTGGAGGTCTCTAATCTTAGACCTTGGTTTTTGTAGTTGTTTTTTTTTCGTAATATAAGAGCATCATCATTCTTAAGAAATCCATTAAAGTTCTCAAACTACGTTTTCCTATTAAAATAAATTAACTATTTTGACAAATATTAAATAAATCCCTCAAAAATAGTGAAATCTTTTCATTTTTTATTTATGTTTATTCATGGATTTTTTTGATAAATTACCAATTTATTGTACAAGTAAACCCAAGTCTATATTTTTTTCAACTACTAGATTCTTTTATTATGTTTTATTTGATTTGATTTGGTTAGGAGAAATGTTTTTCTCTTTTTGGTCAGGAGAATTCTGATTGTTTGCTTCTAAATATCTTTAGAAGCGTTTATGTGAAAAAGTATTTTGTGACCGAGGGAAACAGTGGGAACCCTAAAGCAATTGAAAGCATGCATGTTTATTCGATATTCGCTTGGTCTTGTCTTCTATTGCTAATGGTTGGAGTTTTTTTTGGTCAGCCTAATTGGTGGAGTTAATATATAAAATTTCAGAAAACAACCATACAACAATTATAATAATTTATATCAATATTCCAAGGAAAATAAATAATAATTTATATCAATATTCCAAGGAAAATAAATAATAATTTATTGTACTATTTAATTTTGTCTTTTAGAATGATTGGATTTTATTATGGCAGTTGAGATTCTGATTCTTTTCAGACATACATAGACATGTAAGGTTGTGAGTGACCTAAGACCATCTCTATCCATAAGAACCCCTATGGGGTTCTTAAATTCTTTTTTTTTTTTACCTTTTCTGATTTTTTTTAAAAAAAAATTAAAAAAATAAAATAAACCAATCGTGGACCGTCACGTGGCAGTGGAGTCCACGAAACAGTGCAAGAGGCGGTTCTAAACTAGGGGGTTTTAGAGATGGGTTCTTAAAAAAGATGGTGGGACCCACCACCTTTTTGGGTTAAGAACCCCTTAGGAACCCTTTGATGGACATGCTCTAAGACCTTGTCATCCTTTCTCTGGTTTATATAAATTCACTTTTAATAGCCATATATTTGTTTTGTTTCACCTTCCCATCTCATGAGCTGTTTAAACAAAACTAATACACTGAATTCTTAATATCAATCTATTAATTTTTTAATATAGGAATTATTTATGCTTTTATGTACTATTTTTATTAAAGATATATATAAAAAACGTCAAGATCTGGTTGGAATATCTTGCACAATAGCTAGAAATGATTGCTGCCAGAAAAAAGCTAGAAAGGATTTGATTCTTTTTTCTGAACTCTAATTTTAATAGAAAAAGTTGTTTAGAAAAGAATATTTTTGTGTAACTTAGCGAGTACAGTTTTCAAACTAAAACATAATAAAATAAAATTTACTTCTAAAATATATAAATCTTTTAGAAAAGTCTCCAGAACTAATACAAAAACTATATTTTGTGAAGAGATTTCTAAAAGCTGAGTGAATGTGGGTTAATTAGTTTTTTTTTTCAGTTTTTATTGGTTCAACTGTAGTTGGACTTGGGACTTGGTTTTGAGTAGAACGAAGCTTACAATCCAAGTAGAAAGCGATTTTCTTAGTGATTTCCGGAAACATAAATTTGATCCTACTTTAGCACAAACTATTGCTCTCAACCATGAACTAACTCCCGTAAATCAAACATAAACTTAATATTATTCTCTCAGAGAATCGACTTCTCAAACTACAATATCTAAACAATTCTTCATATTACTAGGATTTGATGGATAGTTAAACTAAAACCGTTATGCCAGATTTGAACTTCATTTAATCTCAATATGATACGGAGGAGTCAAATTGTTGCGAATACCGATCAGTCTCATGTCATGTGGGTTCCAACTTTGTTGGGTGGCTTCTACTTTTATTCTCAAAGATGTCTTTTTATTAATTTAGTGGAGTGCTATTTACTAGAAAATTATTTAAATTGCAATCAGAAAGTTTGTTTGTTTGTTGTATGGTTGGCTAATGATCGATGGAATCTACAGATCCAATCTTGGCCGGCCTTACGGCACATGGCCAATCATTTTTTTTTCTTTTTACATTTTGGTGATTATGTGCATTTGGTCTAGATCAATGCTATTCTTTAGATGATATTATGTGAATGCAATTTCTGTGGATGCTATCATGTGGATGTTCTTCTTTGAATGCAATTTGTGGCGATGTTTGTCTGTGAATGTTGTGCATTATTGGACTGAAGAGAAAATTTGCTATTAGACCTTAGCATGGACAAAATTCATTAGTGTGAAGATTTTAACGAGTCAATATATATACTTTTTGCCTCCTAACATTCATTCTACAAGAATCTAAGATTAGAGAGAAAGAGAGAGGCAAAGAGCAAGAGTAGAGAGAGATTGAAGAAGTATCCATATAAGGTTGAAAGAAAAGCAAAGAGAGATTCGGTCAAGAGTGTAAGGCTATATTTTCCTCATTTAAGAGTGGGTTTTATCTCCTACACACACATGTTTAGTAAGCTTAAGTCTTTAGCTTATTGTTGTGCTGTCTCTAGGTAAATAGAGAAACACAGAGGTTGTTGTGTAAGAAAGTTCTTGTATACACTTGATATTAGTGAATCGTTGATAGTGTCGTCCTCTCTCCAGATGTACTACAAGTGAACTGAATTAAAAAAATTGCGTCTTTAACAAACCAAAAACAACAACAAGAAGTGTGATAAGATTAATTAGTCAAGTGAGATAAACCGGTTAATTGGTTAAAGAATTCTGAACACATTTTTTTATAATGGGGTCAAGTCAGACTATTCCGAATAATTTTCTAATGTTATTTTGGAATGAAAGAGATGATCCATAAATATTGATATGTATGTTCCATAGTCTAACAACGTCTTAACAATATCAAAACCCTAGTCTCGTCTAATACAATGATAGATAATAGAGCAGCAAACATTTCTCCACTATCATCGGCTAAACACAAATTTTGGACAACCGTTCAAAAACAAAAGAATTGTTCTACTACGAGTCTGCACACCACTATTTTATACTGACTCGCCTAGTAAATAGGTAAGAACATGGTTGTACAAGCTTAATCAATGGAAATTAAAGGAATGATTCATCCACCTAACTAAACTGGTGGGATTGGTGAGCTTTATTTGGTCATATATACTAAGCAAACGCTGTATATTCTAAGATTCTTGTGATTTGCATTAAGTACTTTAATATTCTCATAAGGGGTTCTATGTTTTCACTTAATATAATTAGACATTAAATTATTAAAGTGCTTGAGAAATTATATGATGATCATCACCTTATATAAACATTATTGACCTTCAATAAAAAATTATACATTCATTCACACAACTATTTTAGGTTACTTAAAAGATGAGAAGATGTAGACTCTTTTATTAGTTGCACCCACCCTGTACTTTAGACTACGACGAACAATGAACATGATACAATTTTTAAAAGAATAAAATAAAAAGGAAGTAAAGCAATAAAGAATGAAGATATCAAATATATCGACGAAGTAAATAAAACTTTTAAGAGAAAAATATGTGTTTTTGTTCTAATATACCAACCAAATATTCATGAATAAATGTTCAACATGCATATTTATTCATTAAACATCAATAATAATCATATAATCTATTTAACGAGGTGGTCTAGTGGTAGACGAACTTTTGATTGCTAAGCAATCTAAATTAATGTACCTTATTATATTTCACTAGAAATATAGCCCTCGCGCAAGCGCGGGGTCGGATCCGTTTTCTTATGCTTTAAGTGTGTATGAGATTTTGTTGTTCGTATCTTGAATCTTTGTTTTTTTGCGTATTGCAATATTGGAGTCATCACTTCCATTGAGTTCACTTCCGTTTTGTTATGTCTTCAAGTGAAATGTAATTTTTATTAGAAAGCCAAATAAAAATTAGGAAGATTACGAAATTAAGTTATGTACATAAGATAGTTTGAAGATCAGAAAATTTAATCCCTAAAACTTTATGTACTACTTTATGAAAATTTTTAATTTATATGTAGAGATGAAATCTTTAATTTGCTTGTTGACATAAAATAATAATATAATGTCCCGACCGCCCACGGTTCATACGCTGCCCATGTCCGCGCTCTCGACCCGTGGATCCCATCCCATCTGACGATCGGTTCGTTATTTTTTCCAAAGTCTCTGAATCATTGTTTATTGACCCTACAATCACCATCTGACCTTCCTCGTGTTTTGGATTCACTCGCATGGTATCGTGGACACCCTTAAAAAAGATCAAACTGTAATATTATTATATAAAATTTGGTTTCTAGTTTACAAAATCTCATGTAGTTCAGTTTGTTATGTCAATTAAATAAACATTGAGGTGAAGAGTTCGAATCTCATAGCATGCAATACATTATTTTTTAAAAAATAATGGTGTAGGACCCACTTACCGCTGACGTGGCGGAAGGAGAAAAAGTAAACTCTCCCATTATAATATAGATTATGTGACCATTTAGACACAGACTCATTGTTTAGAACCTGTTTAAATATTTGAGAGCTTATCTGTAAATTACGTCTCCATTTGAGATTAATTTAGACTTTTCGATAGACCTCGGATACTTCTAGCTTAATCAGAAAAATATGTGGTCTTTCCTACTCTTCAATACTTCAATTACATAGTTATGCATTTGTAGGTGAAAAAATCAGAAATAAATGAAATAATCTCAGGCAAATATTTTTGATTTTGCAATTAGTTATTAGTTAAAACAACATAATTTATGGAGAATTTTCATGTTTACCACATTACTAATACTATTATTCATTTTTATCTTCATTAAAAAGACATTTTCAAAAATATATTTTTAATTAAGAGAAAAAAAATTCTTAGATTAATTAAAATCTTACATTTCACATTTCAAAATCATATCCCATCCCTCAACTTTAAACATTAAATTTTAGATTAATTAATCTTACAGTTATAAGTGTATTTTTCTTTCTTAAAAAATAAAGATAAAAGTGATTAAAGTAAACATGAAAAATAATAGTAGGAATGTGATATTTTAGACAATTTTCCATGATTTATTCCAACCAAATTTCTTTGTGCAATTCCTAATGTACTTTTATCCTTCTATATATTGTTTATTAGGAGTTTCGAAGTCTAAAAGATCTATGAAAAATTTAAAAGGTTATTTTTATCTAAATAAATCTGTGCCAACTTAAAATAAAGTAAACCAAGCGTATGGAGTTGTAGTTAAGTTACTTATTATGGAATTCCGTAAGTTTTTGCATGAACATATGATCAATTCTAACTGTTTGGTACGATTACATTTGCACTTACATGCATATCTTTGTTTTTTTTTAACCAGGTGTTGATCTTGCAGTCCACCAACTAGATCCGGCGCCAGCTTTTGTCTATGCCTTTTACGGTCCTGGACACACTTCCCCGTCCGAGGTTCGAATCCGCATCCTCCAAGCCGAAGCTCGGAATACCACTGAACTAACTCGTCCGGTATGCATATCTTTGTTGAAAACAATAAAATGTCTTTACAAATCAAATGAGTTCAAAATAAAATATTTGTATTTGCAATTTAGTACAGCCAAGAACTGTGAGGATGAAAATTATCAATAAATATACACTGATGTAATTCCCCTTGAACTGTGAGGGCTTATTATTGTGGGACATTGAGTGATAACAACAGACTGACCGTTTCATCTCACAAAAAGACAAGTATACTGACACTAAAAATCACAATAAAAAGCATACCCTTATAAAATATAATAAATACTAGTACCTCCGTTTCAATCTACATGTCGTTGTAGAGAAAAGATTCGTTTCAAAATAAGTGTTATTTTATGATTTAAATGCAGAATTTATTAAATTTATATGTTATTTTATTTTTCTATTAATTAAAACATGGTTATGTTTATAAGTAATGATGTTTATATTTTGAAAATATGCAAAATTAAATGTTTTCTTAATCTGTGTGCAAAAACCTAAACGACAACTAAAATGAAACATAAGTAGTAGTAAATATACAAGAAAATTATTAATTAAAAGGCCCCTGGAAAATTATGTACATTTAATTTTCGGTGTTTAATACGTTCCCATTAGATAATTGATTTTTAGTTGTTTGTTTAAGTTGAAAACAAGATCGTGGAATGTCTTTTTCTTAGCTTTTGCAGTAAATTTCCATCGAACTATTTGGAATATCCTTCATCATAGATGATAGACTCATAGTAACATAATATATAGTTGTCAAATCATCAAAATAGTTTACGATAACGAGAATGCTCTAGTTTATGCAATATAAAATTATAAAACAAAAAAAATATTACAAATTATTACTAAAAATAAATAAACAAAATCGTTATAAAATTTGTGCAAGTTTGTAAGTTGCAAGTTGTAACTGCTAACCAAGAGCTCTTGGTCTAGTGGCAATGGAACTCCAGCTGGAGTGCTCGTCCTAGGTTCGAGTCACTTTGGCCACCTTCCCGCCTATAACCGTGTGTGTCCGGATGAAAGGTTTCGTGGGGATTAATCTGGGCTTACCGCCTGGAATTTAACAAAAAAAAAAAAAGTTGTAACTGCTGTTTACTAAACCTGTCTGATACTCTCTGTCGTTCACTCTCAGCCGTTCAAGGTGACCACAGTGGGACCCTAAGTTACGTCGCAGAATATTACAAGTGGCCTCTTGCTTTTGTTTATTAAGTTACTTCCACTGATTTTTTTTATTTAAATTATTTAAACGTAGCACAACCTCATAAAGAAGAATATCTCAACATATATAATGTGATAAATAAATAAATCATAGAGTAAATATCTCAAAACCTGAAAAGACTATTTTAAAATAGCTCATCTCATCTGAGTGAATATATTGTTAAGAAGATATAGAAAACTAAATAATTAAACTATCTTAAAAAGATATAAAAAGAAAAAAAAGTTACTTGTATTACTTTAAAAAAGAAGGAAAGCTACTTGTTACTCCTAATCGAAGTTTCTTTAACCAAAAGTGTGGCAAGTTGCTAAAATTATTGTGTTCTCGAAAGTTCCATATGATAAAACACACCCCGTTGAAGAGCGCATCATGTGACTCAGCGAATTTATCATTGTTATCTTAGAGGTAGAATGTATACTTTTATATTTTCCTCTAAAATATAAAATTTTATAATTTTATAAAATAGAAATTTATATTTTTTTTAAAAAAATAGAGATTTCTAATTAAAGATAAATTAACATATTTCTATATTTTCCTCTATAAATAGAAATATATATTATGAAAAAGAACTATAAATAGAAAATATATAATTTCCTCTAATATAGAAGTATTAGAACAAATTCAACTCTATAATAGAGATTTTTTATTTTTAAAAAATATAAAAAATGAAAATAGAGATAGATTGGAGATGATCTTACTGGCGAGTAACATAGGGCTTGAGTGTCATATGACTAAATCTTTATAAAGACATTACATAATTTAGACAAAAACTCATATAAAACTTCAATTTTTACTTTGTTTTGTGTTTTACAGATTTCCGTTATGTCTCCGGTGTTTTAATTATACCTAGTCGGAAGGTTAAACACGACATTTATACTAGATCGGATGTGGTCATATTAATTAATTAGGGATTTAGGGTATTTAAGATCTGAGCTCTAATACCATATCAAATTCAAATTTATTATGAGTTTCCAATTTAAAATCAATTGTTATTAAGTAAATTGACCTTAATACTTTATATATTACTTAATGTTCTTTTGAATTTCTGACGTGGAATACATTCTTAATAGATTGCGTTTTGAAAGGTCCTCCTCCACCTTCATATCAAGGTCTAGGTAACATAGATTCTTTTTAGATTTGACCAAAACACAAAAACAGATGGTCGAAAATAAAGTTCCTTTTCATAAGATGACCGAATATTGAGGACATCTACTGGACGAAAAAGGACATTTATTGAACAACATATTCTTCGCACGCAAATTTTTAATATCAGAAATTATCGTAAAATTAAATGTAACTTTTATCATTCCATTAATTTATTGCAGTTGAATCTAAATAGAAATACAAAGTGGATAAAATGCTATAAAAATATCGTAGTAGAGAACATTATGTGGTTGGAATAAATCCTTTTAACATATAGTAAAACCAAAACTATTGGCTTTTCTAGAAATCTATAGTGAGTTGGCTTTTCTCTCACTCTTCCTAAGTTTAGCTTGATTGTCAAAACCAGCTAAAGTATAAACTAAACATCTATTTATTCCATCTTAAATTTGTACACTGATATATGACATAAAGTCATAGATTTGCACAGGTTTCATGCATTCTCAGTAGAATAATGAAGAATCAAAACTATTATTAAATAAATGTCACTCTACAATTTTCTTTACAAAATATTATTTTACATTTTTAATACAATTTTTCACACATAATCTCTTTTGTATCCTTTTAACTAGATAATTGATGTTTATAAAAAAATATTTCTATTAAATGAATTAAACATTAAATAAAAATATATTAGTATACTTTTTTTAATGTGCGTGAAATATGTCTAAATGACACTTATAATAAAACAGAGATCTTCCAATAAAACTAGAAGAATCGAATAATAATAGCAAAACTAATGTAATAAATTCGAAATTTCATTATGATTAAAAAATAAAGAATAAAAAGGATCAACCAAGATGTTAATATTTCCATTATTTATTATATAGTATATGAATTCACATCTACAAGGTTTATGCTACTGGGTTTGGCTATAAGATCACCCAAGATAATAAATTTTCTCGAAGAAAAAAGAAAAAGATGAACCAATGGATTTGAAAAATTTTGGGTTATATAAGCTCATTAATAATCGCAGGGGAAATTTGTATGAAATAGAAAATATAGAAAGCACCTTTAACAATTTATTATTCATTGTATCACATTCTTTTGTACTTTCTCCTCGCAGCTGCTATATATACTCACTCCACCATTTCACTCCAAGGAACCTTATAGCAAAATCTCTAACATCAGACTCATGAATTAATAGTAATTAAAATTATTATTAAGTAACTAAACTTAATTAAGTAGTGATTAATTAAGAGATTAGAGGCTGAGGCTGAGTTGCATGGCAAGAGGTCGTAATCCAACGACGATGAACCGGAGGGATCGATACCTTGGAAGCTACAGTTACGGTGACAGTCACGGTGCTTCCCTCACCGACGAATTAGAGCTCGCCGAGGAAGACATCTGGTCACCGGCCGTCATTCACAACACCGAGACCGAAGAATCATACGGCGGGTGGAACTCACGTGCTAGCTCGGTGAAAAGTGAGCGCGTGGGAGGACTGTCGCTGACTTTCAAGAGCTCTTTAAACGCGCCGTCGTCATCTCCGATGCTTGTGCAGCAGATCCACGGCGAAGGAGGACGGAATATGGCCTCTTCAGCGCCGGTGAACGTGCCGGATTGGAGCAAGATATACCGAGTGAACTTGGTCGTTGACACAACACAAGAGCTGGACGAGGAGGAAGAGGAAGCGGGGATGATGCCGCCGCACGAGTACCTTGCTAAGAGCCATGCACGGCGGAGCAGGAACATGGGAGGCGGTGGGACGTCGATGTTTGAAGGTGTCGGAAGGACACTCAAAGGTAGGGAACTAAGGCGTGTTCGTGATGCGATTTGGAGCCAAACTGGGTTCTACGGCTAAGATATTAACAAATAAAAACATTTTAGATTTCATTTAAAATATTTGTTTTAGCAGTATAGACGTTATTTTGTAATTTTTCGAAGGTTTTTTTTTCTGTCTTTAACGAGGCTAAAATTTCAAGTTCCTCTCATGATGTTGCCTAAAATTCAAAAATAATTTTCTATCTTATAAGTACTATAGATTGTTTTATAGTCTCACAAATAGTTTACAAGTCTTTATAAGTATTTTCTAAACTCGTATAAATGACTAAAAGGTTTTGTAAGTATTTTCTAAACTCGTATAAATGACTAAAAGGTTTTATAAATAATATTATAATTTTTAAATATAGTTATTCTTTACCCTTTTGAACTTTTGTTGCTTATTCAATTATATATAAATGATTAACAAAGGTTTTATAAATAATTTATATGCTTTTAATCTCTTATATATTATTTTATAGGGCAAATCTCTCAAATAACACATTTTGAAGTTTTTGTCACAAAAATAAACTTCAAAAACAAAAATGACCAAACTAGACCTTTTTATTTTTTTAAAATTAATATTTTTTATTTAGTTTTTCAATTTTAAACCTCACCCCCAAAACTCTATCTCATAACTCTAAACCCTAAGTCTAGATTAGTTAACCCAAAGGGTATAAACGTATATTTACCCCCAAAATCCCACTCCAAAAATATTATTTTTGTCATTTTTTCCCTTAAAATTTATTTTTGTGACAAAAACTTTTTTAGGTATATCTTAGGGTATTTTTTTATTTTTTATATTTATAAGTTATTAACAACACTTAGAGCTCAGTAACCACTGGACTACGACAACTCATTGGTACGTGATACGAAATATTTATATTTAAAATATAAAAAATCTTTAAAATGACTTTTTTTACTCCCCAATGTTTTTATTTTCTATTAACTCACTAGAACAGGATCATCTGCACACGTTTCACTTAGCAACTTTCCGAACAAAGTATATATATATATTAATATGTATATATATATATTAATATGTATATAAGGTTTGAATAGGACAAGACAACTAACATATTGGAAATATTCCAAATATCACTACTATACCAAAGAAAGACCCACAAACTCAATAGCCACTTTGATCAGAAAAAAAAACTCAATAGCCACTAAATTAAAATGACTATTGGAATCTCCCAACAAAAATAAAGAGAAAGATTCTTGAATTTTTGTTAGGTAATAGGATAATTTTTTGGGTCCAAATATTTGTAACTCCTCCACACATACACAAACCCACCCAACATTTACTTTTGACTTATTGAGTTACATCACATGTATATGCTGCAATGTACGTAAAGTGAATATTACATATTTTATATAGTGTGTATAACTGTAGGTTGATGCCACCCAAACCACATGACATCATACGGTCACTTCTACAAAGCAGATTCGTTAATGTTATCATAAGTTCGGGTGATTGGATCATTATAATTGATTTTGAAAATAATATTTTTTTTTTGATTATGCTCTTTCTTTAAACCTTAATCCATTCGTAATCGTTACAGATTCGAGAACACATACATACATGATATTAGTTCTCTTCAACTTTATTCAAACTCGATAATAAAAACTCAGGTCTTCACTTAACATTATAATAATACATAAGCGTGAAAGAGACCAAACGATTTTGGTATATTAGCGTTTTTATGTACCTCGCTAAAAGAGGATGATGTTGATCCCTAACTCCATTCTTGTTTAGGAGAGTCTTCACAAAATCTCAACATAGACATATACATATGGATTTCGACATATAAATCACTCAATGTTTTTTTTTTTTTTTTTTTTTTTTGATGACCTGGGTATCCGGATCCCCGTAGGAACCCGACTAGCACCATCCACCGCCCCCACAATCTGAGCCACTAAGGGCCCGAAGGGTTTTTACGGTAGCGGCGGCTTCCCGGAGGCCCGGGGGGCCATGTTAAATCCCCGGTGGCTAACACGGATCGAACCTGCGGGGAGCGTATTGGATTTTCTTCCTCAACTACCACTAGGCCAATCCGTGTTGGTTAAAACTGTATAGATTGAACTTTTTATAGTGACTGAGCTCACCCCGAAGGGTCACCTCGCCAGAAACCATAGAACGTACCCGAGAAACCTCTAGGACACTTAGTGGCCCAGACCATCTGCGAGTACTGGTTTTTTAGCTAACCCAGTACCACCCCGCTGTCCCCGAGTATCGAACTGATGACCTCGAGTAGTCGTGTGTGAGAAACAACCTGAATACTGCCGCTAGACCACCTCGGTGTTCTCAAATCACTCAATGTTAGTCTCATTTTACCATTTTAAAGTATATACATGGAACGTCGACCAAAGAAAAGGGTATATAAATGGAACTATGCAAGAGATGGAGTAATGGGTTATAGTAGGGATCAAAGAGCGAGACATAAGTTTGGAGAGTGTTGCGTCAAAGGCATATAATGGAGGCAATTTTGTCAAAAGAAAAAAAAAATTGGATCTCTTTGGTCCCTTTGTGCCGAGCTCTATTCACCGTTCCTTTCACTATCTTTATAACAAAAATTCTAAATATATTTAGCCGACATCCTTCTATTATAAGATAATGTATATAAAAGAAAACTGATCAATATAAATTACGAACAACTTACATATGATAGAGAAACCCCATCAAAGTAAGATGAACCTTTTTCTAGATAAATGTTACAACTAAAACTACCATATTTGGAGGCAGTTCCAGCAGCAGCCATGATCTAAATTGTAAAATACTATTACTATTTCTGTTAAAGTTAAAAGTATGGAAAATAGTTTAAGACTCTTTTTTCTGCAATAAAAGGGCATTAGTTTTTAGACTTTTTCAAAATTTTAAATTTGGTCACGAAGGTAGACATATACCCAATTAAAACTATTGAAAGTTCGATAAAGCTGCTTTATACAGAAATAATGGATTAAAATTAGGTTTATCATAATTGCCACTGTTACATGCATAATTTAACAAAACACTACTGTTGGTTGTTTTATTCGGATATTATAGGGTTTGATATGATTCTTCAATAATAAAAATTTACGAATTGATTGACTTGTGTATAGGTATGGATTCTCGAACAGCTTAGTTTACTTTCCAGTTTTAGTGGCTTGAACTATCAGAGAATATATCTATTTATTTATCTACTTAATCTGCTTCCTGTATGAAAAAATATATTCTAAATATATACATATAAATATATAAATCTACACGTCCGAATTCAAAATATATGATTAGAATATCTTAAAAGAGCCAGTGGTGTTCAATAATCATATATTGTCACCTAAAGTTTCAACAAAGCTTATGCGATACATTTTATTTCATTTCCAATTGTATCTATACGAATTTATACTATTTTCGTAATTCTGAAAAAGGAATTTTTATATTTAGTTTTTCTTTTTAATAATTCAATGTTAAATACACTTAAAAGGTTTCGGTTTGTGTTGGCAATTATACGTTATATTATATCTTTCAGTCATCATAACATAATAACATGGAATCCAAACTTAAACAGCAAGAACAACTGTGCCCTACATGATTATAGGTTGAAGAAGCTATTAGTCACTTGATGTTTATTAAAAACATATGGTTAATTAGTCCTCTCTTTGTAGAAGAAGTTATAAGTCAGTTGATTTTTTCCAGTTTAGGCTGATATCGATGGGAATGGCATGATTGATTACAATGAGTTCATCTCGACTACAATGAACTGGTGCAGAGTGGAAATAGAGGAGACTTTGTTCAAAGCGGTTCAACACTCATAAAAATAATAACCGGTAAATTCAAAAACCGATATGTACCAAATATAAACCAAACTTAATCTGGCTTAATAGCTAATTAACTGTGTGTTTACAGATTTATTACGAAACAAGAACTAGAAACAGCCATGAAAGAATATAATATGGGAGATGATGCCATGATAAAGGAGATCATTTCTGATATTTTCTTTCTTCTGATGTTGATACTTATAGAGATAAAGAAATACATTAGACATAATAGTGACTTATATATTGTTATCTTCTATATTTACAATCCTGTAAGGATTAAGATTTTCTTCTAACTCTTTACATGGTATCAAAACCTGGGCTTCTGGCCTAATAAATGAGGACTGCTAAGAGCATCTTTAACCAAATACGGTATTTATTTTTCATTTTTTTCTGATTTTTTTTAAAAAGAAAATTAAAACGAATCATTTGTGGATTGTCACGTGTCAGTGGAGTCCGCAAACAGTATAAAAATCATTGTTTAATTAAGAACAATAGGAAGTGGTGTTAAGAGTTTTGGTGGATCTCATCCCTCACCCCTCTAAGCACCTCTTAAGCTGGGTTAAAAATGCTCCAAGTGTTTCATCATTCAAAAGTCCAACTTTTAATAAAGTCTCTCTTGGGAAAAAAAAGACGATCACATCAGTCCAAAATCGGATCACAAAAATGAGGGCCAAAGACTAAGGCTGGACACAAGAAGAGTAAACATTTAAGGTGTACTTGATTTGATTTGCACTGAGTATTAAAAATTTAGATTTGTATTTGACTTGGCTTGTTTAATATGAATACTTGTTACCTCAAATATTTGATCAAATATAAATTACTTGTAAGTTACTTACTCTATTCTATGACTTGTTATTTACGGGTATTTGTGTATTATTTAATAAGTATTTATGAGTATTTACTAAACATTAATTTATTAGAAATGGACATGAAACTTTATTTTGATTATTCTATCAAAAAGAACATAAAATTAGTTTAGAAAAAATAGTTGTGCATATTGTAAAAAAGAAAAACAAAGAAAACATGAATATTTTGATATATAAGCATTGTATACTTCTCGTGATAACAAAAATATCTTATCTAGGCAAGTAATGAGTAGTAACGAGTCAGATACCTATTTAAAATATTTATTTATCTTGTACTTGCAAGTATTTTAATTTTGAGAGTATTACACAGAAGGTCACATTTACACTTCTTAATAACACAATGGGTCACTTTGTTCTACCCACACACTTTTTGTAACTATTTGTCCTCTTTCGTTAGATTTTCTAACTAAAATAGAACCAAATAATAATTGGTGGTCCCCATCATTATCTTCCATATTTTTTTCTCGTTTATTTTGTTTTTTTCTAAAAAGTGAACCTGAGATTCTTCAATTCACGGTGGATGATTTATCATTACGTATCATGGATGCTGCGATTGCTCCACCGAGATTTCAACCACGGTGAGTTCTATCCACCGTAGTGGTATTGCTTCTCCACGGGTCTTCTCTTCTGCGGTGTCTTAAGCTTCGACGCCGTCCCCACCTCCTCCTTGTCCGAGTCTACGGAGTCTCCCAAGATGCCATCATTTTGAGATCTCTTCCATTGATGGTTATCTCTTTGTCGCGTCTCGTCAAAATCGGCTTCTCCACGCCTCAAGCCCACGAACCTCTCCATTTTTGGGTCGTGTTTTCAGCCTCGCCGTCGTGTCTTTGTTCCGCTGCAGCCAGATCGCCGTCATCGTCAATGAGATCCGGCGAAAAGATTGATCGAGTAGCATCAGTGGAGGAGTTTCATCGTTTTGCATATTTGGTCCTCTAGTTTCTTGTTTCCTTAATATTATGATTGTAACTTCCAGTCTAATTGAATTGCTTCATAAATTTACCCCAATACTTTTAATGTTGCAATTTGTCATTCCTGTGTTTTGTAGAAATGGTCTGTCAACTTTTTATTTTTTTCATTTTAGCACCAAGGTATTAATATGTGTAGATTAGTCTCCAATTCCATTCTTAAACTTTTAACTGTGACATTAGACCTCGTGATAAGCATATGAACACACTAATGCAACATATACACCTAATATGCAATCTAAATGATTAAAATGAAATAAAATGAGAAGCTAAAAGTCATTAAAACATAAGATATATACAAATGAGAAGTAACACATACATATATGGATAACATACTAACATACACCAATGCACATGTGGACAACGAGATTCGTGTGTACATTCATATGTTATTTAAATGTACAAAATGAGATGTCATGATTTTCTGAATACCATGTACATTTAGAAATTCATGTTTGCATTTTTTTAAATTCCATCGTATATGCTATTTATGTGTACATGAAATTATATTGTACATATGTACAATAATATTAGTTGTTAAATTTAAACATGTACACCATTATCATAGTTAATTGTACATGACTATACACGAAGTACCCTATATTAAAATATGAAATTTATGCTTAAAGATAATTGATCAATTTTGTACATTATATCAGGTATATATAGATATACAAGGAATCGACTTACGACTCACATACTTCAAAATGCATAAGAAAACTGATTTTTTTACGAGTAAGCGTGATTTTATGGTACAACTTTAATAATATAGTACACATTTGAAGATGTACATATGTACACATGTAAAATTGTACACATGTACATACGTACACATACTCACATGTATGACAAATTGTAAATGTTGATTATATTTATCTAATTGTTTTTAAGAGTGAATCAAAATTGTACATACGTACACAAGAGTGAATTTTTAACGAGTAAACGTGATTTTATGGTACAACTCTAATAATATAGTACATATTTGAAGATATATATATATACACATGTAAAATTGTAAACATGCACATACGTACACATACTCACATGTATGACAAATTGTAAATGTTGATTATATTTATCTAATTATTTGTGAGGAAATATATCAAAACTATGTCATATTATTTACAAATCAAAATTTTATGTTTACATTTGTACATAGAAAAAGATGTATACATGGACATTTGGAAATATGGTGATATTTCATGATTTTCTTGCTTCTTAATATCTTTTTAGTTCATTTCAGAGGTTTTTATTTTGCATTTTTTCATAAATATTTGCACTTTTTGGGGAACTAAAGTGCACAGTCTGAAAATTTATGCCAAATTTAAAAAAGTACGTTTAAATAGTTTAATACCAAATTAAAAATAATCAAAAAGTATAGGGACTTAAGATGCAAAATGTAAAAATTGGACAAGGAAAGCAAATTGGTTGTTTATCGGTGGCGCGACAGAACAAGGACATCGGCGCTCTAGAACGATGATTGCGGTAAGGATCTAAGAGAGGACGAAGGGGACTGAAGTTTAGAGACGAGGCATGACAACAGTGAATGAAGCTCGCCACATCTCGATACAAATTTGCTTGACAAACAATAGAGATGAAGTGATGATTGTTGTCTGTTATAGAAAAAGAAAATTGTTGCAGAGGTGAGTTATTGTGGTGTTATTGTTTGGATGATAAAATAAGCTGTGATTCTTGTAGAAAAAAAAAAGAAAAAAAAATGGATGAAAAAGTCAAACAAATATTAAAATAAACAATGGCAAAACCAAGAAAAAGAAACTAAACTTTGTTGTAGTTACACTTAGTCGAAGAAAAGTACCCTAAGAGCAATAAGTGCTCTACAATGATATAAAAAGTCATAAAGTGACCCATAATGTAAATCACTCTTTAATTTTACTTGTTTAAGTATTCGGCTTGACGTTGATGAGTAGTCAAAAAAATCAATACGTAATAACTATAAGATGAATAACAAGTATTTGTGCCCAAACTTAATTGTAAGTTAAAAAATAAATATTATTAGCAAGTAACAAGTATTTAATAGAACATCGACAAATAGTAACTAAATGAACAAGTAACAAATCATATATTTTAAAAAATAATGATTGAAGTGATTGGTTGAGTTTTATCTCTTTATTTTAGTTTTATTTGTTTAAAAAAACTAAACTTTATCAATCATGTTGTAATTTTATATTTAAAACCTACATCAAATTTCTATTAATTATACCAATCTTTTTTCAGCTTTATTTTGAAAGCTACAACAAAAAATTAAAGTAAATTTTTTTTATGTATTTTAGGTTGAAAACCTACATCTTTCTTTTGTTGGTTGTAGGATCAGTAAAATAAAAAGAACTATCTATAATATCAAATAAATTAAATAATTATAATTAAAAACATCTATAAATATTTTAATATGATTTAAATTTTTTTATTTGAGATATTTGAAATAAAATAAATATTATTCACATATCACATTTTAAATAACAGTAAACTTTGATAATTTATAAACATATTAATATAAGTTATTTTAATTGATAAAATTATTTATTTTACATATACATTGCATATTTCACATATTTTATATTAAAATATCTATAGTCTTTAACTTACATCTACAACAAATTTAACAACAAAAATCTCAACAAAAAAAATTACAATAACAATTTTACATCTACATTTAATTTTACTACAATTTAATTTTTACACTGCAGTCGAACCAATCATCACTGATATTTGATAATTTGGTTTGGTGTTGCAAATAAAAATTTGTTAACTAATTATTTGTTTTGCCACGCTGAGTATTTGACTTTTCAATGAGGGTATGAGTGCAGTAGCAAGGTTAAGGCGAGTAAAAACATGTTTAATGCAGGTCCCTTAAGTTGAGTCAATTAACGTACGGTCCCTTAATTTTAGCGTTTTACGTTCCTTAAATAAGAGATTTAAAGGACGTTCCTTAACGTTTTTAGTTAAAAGTTAAGGGATCGTATGCGAATGGACCCAACTTAAGAAACATGCATTAAACATGGCCTATGAGTAATAATGATGCACAAATCTACCCGATTTTAGTAAAAAATAAAAACTCTACGAAAGACCAAAGTTCCTTAAGGCCCATAGACCAAACCAAATAAGGCCCATCACACTAGTTTTGTTCTGCGAGGATTTTGGGTGCATTCTATGAGTGAATTTGGAGAGATTAATCCTCGATTCGTTCTCTTCTTCTCTCTTCAATAAGTCATTTCATTTCTAATGCTTTCTCTGATTCTCCACGGAAGAAAGTCTCTGGAGTTGCAGAAGAGATGGCGTAACTTACTATTTGCAGTGAACCCTCTTCAAGACTCATCTCCTTTTTCCAATTCCTTCTCCACTGCAGTAAACCCTCTTCATGATGGTCGAAAAGGTCACAACTTTACTGCCTCTTACCTCATTTCCTCATTGGGTTTCACCACTAAACTCGCACAATCAATCTCAAAGAAACTCATCTTCGAGGACGACAAGGGTAGTAATCTCGAATCAGTTCTGAGTCTTCTCAGAAGCCATAGGTTCACTGATTCTCAGATCTCCACCATCATTACAGCTTACCCACAAGTGCTTATAGAGACTTCTCTTGGTCCCAAGCTTAAGTTTTTAAAGTCAAGAGGAGCTTCAACCTCTGAGCTCACTGAGATCGTTTCCAAAGTTCCAAAGATCTTGAGGATCAAAAAGGACAAAACTTTAAGCAGATACTATGATTTCGTCAAAGAGATTGTACAAGCCGACAAGACTTCCAAGTTTCAAGTGTCGTTGCCACACGGTCCTAACAAAATCAGGAACGTTCTTGCTTTGAGACAGTTAGGCATGCCTCAGGATCTCTTGTTCCCCTTGCTCATCTCTGAGAACGGAGCTGTCCATGGGAAAGCAAGATTCCAAGAGTCTCTCAAGAAGGTTCTTAAGATGGGTTTTGATCCGACAACCGCAAAGTTTGTCCAAGCTCTACGCATGATTTATCAGATGAGTGAGAAGACGATAGAAGAGAAAGTTAATGTGTACAAAAGGTTAGGGTTGAGTGGTGAAGATGTATGGGAGATGTTCAAGAAGTGGCCTACTTTTATGACTAACTCTGAGAAGAAGATAACTCAGACATTTGAAACCTTCAACAAGTGTGGACTTGTGGAAGAAGAGATCCTCTCGGCGTTCAAGAAGTTTCCTCAGTGCATTGGTGCTTCAGAGCATAACTGCGTTGATACATTACTAGGGTTAGGATTCAGTAAAGATGAGGTGACTGTGATTTTCAAGCGCTTACCTCATTGCATTGGGTATTCTGCAGAGTTGGTGAAGAAGAAGACTGAGTTTCTGGTGAAGGAGATGAAGTGGCCATTAAAGGCTGTTGTTTCGTACCCTGCTGTACTTGGAATGAGCATGGAGAAGAGGATTGTTCCAAGGTGTAATGTGATCAGAGCTCTCATGTCCAAAGGTTTGATAGGAAGTGAACCCCCCCCTCCAATCGGGTCTACCTTGGCATGCACGGAAGAAGTGTTTTTGAAAAGGTTTGTGAGGAAGCACCATGATGATGAGGAGCTTGTGGATGAGCTGATGGCCATCTTAAGAGGTTGTCGTGCCTCGTAGACCATAAGGCTTGTCAAGGTAAACATGAGTTTAGGTTATGACTATCCCTTGAGAGGAACTGAGATTCTAAAACTATTTGCCAGGTAATAGCGGATAAGTAGAGATAGTATAATTCTTTGTTAGCATCTCTTTGGAGGGTGAATTGAGTCTGTTAGTTGGTGCAGAAGAAAGTTTTCAGAAGTTTGTGATTTTCGTTTTTTTTTTTTCTCAGTGATGAGTCCAGGAAACTAGTGGAGAGATCTATTTGTTAGAGCAGGCACCATATGTACTAAAGTTATGTAGTAGGTTCACATTTTGTTTTCTGTAACCAAGTTACTGTTGTGTGTATATGGCACGCATACAGTGGTTTATGGACCAATAATAGTAACTAAATAGACCACATTTGGTTTTGTTCAGGTCCTAGTTTATTTGGTTAGTACTTCTTAGCCTTGGAGTTGATGATCATTTGTGATGCAAAATGTGAGAAACGATGAAGATCAGACCAAGACTTAGCTTTTAAGATTTTTGGACGCTTTTTGAATCTAGTTTAAAATGTTGAACACCAAAATAAGTTTCAAAACCAACTCTTTAATTTCGGCTATCGGCTTAGTTTGGCTTGTTAGTCGGTTTGTTTTTACAAAAAAAAAATTCCAAACCAAACAGGTTTATACCAAGATGAGATAATCTAACCGGAATTTAACTGGAAAAAAAAAAGTTTAGTTCGGTAACAAAAATGAAAAACCAAATTAACCTAACTCAGCCGTAATTGTTGTGGTTGAGTTTGGTATGCCTCCAAATTAGCTAGAAAACCGAATTAATCAACCCAAATTAATCAGTCGACCAGAACCCGCATGCCCAACTGTTGGAACAGAAAAGCTGGTATTGAAGGTTTATGTTAGAATCACGATTCACAAAACATTTTAATAGTGATGTTTGTATATTTCATTTTGTTGTTGATGAGGAATCACACTAGAAACCAGGGATTCGGTTCTTCTCTTCGGTAATCGCATTTGCGTAACGTTGTCATCATGTCTTCTTCTCTGATACCCCATGGAAGAAGAAGGTTCTTCCAGTTGCAGAAATTGGCGTATCCTTCTTCTTTGCTGCCACATGGTAGTAAACAGGAGAACAAGATAAGGAACATATCAGTCTGGAGAGAACTGGGGATGCCTCAGAAGTTGTTTTTCAAATTGCTAACTCAATGTACAGCTTGTATGTGGGAAAGAGAAGTTTTGAAGAGTCACTCAAGAAGGTCCTTGAGATGGGTTTTGATCCTATAACCCTCAGGTTTGTGGAAGCTCTGCGCATTGAGCGACAAAACTATAAAAGGAAGAGTTTAAGTCTATAAAAGGCTAGGCTTCGCTATGGAGGACGTGGGGACAATCTTCAAGAAGTGGCAAGTCTGTCATACTCGGAGAAGAACATAGCTGACACTATTTAGACACTTCTAGAGCTAGGCTTCAGCAGAGATGAGTTTGTGATGATGGTCAAGCGCTTTCCTCAGTTCATTGGATTATCTGTTGAGATAGTGAAGAAGAAGGTTAAGTTTTTGGTGAAGGAGATGAATTGGTCGATAAAGGCTGTGGTTTCAAAACCTGTGGTGCTTGGACTGAGCATGGAGAAGATGATTGTCCCGAGGTGTAATGTAATCAAAGCTCTCATGACTAAAAGGATTGCTTGGAAGTGAACTTCCTTCAGTATCTTCTGTCTTGGCATGTACTGATCATATTTTATTAGAAAGGTATGTGATGAAGCATGATGATGATAAGCTGCTTGTGGCTGAGTTGATGGTTATCTTCAGTAGAGGTCGTGTTTTCACTTAATAAATACTCCATCCGTTTCACTTTATTCGTAATTTTAGGTTTGTGCACCCATCTTAAAAAAAATATATTTAATTTTACATATATTTTTAGATAAAAACACAATTATCTGTCCACTTAACCACATTTCAACCAATAAAAAATAGAATAGCATATAAAATTAATAAATTCTGCAATGAAATTATAAAACGAAAATTATTTTGAAACGAAAATTTTTCTTTATAACGGCAAATACATTGAAACGGAGGGAGTAATTTTTAGTGTTTTTTTTTTGTTTTTCTATTGATTTTAAATTCATTTGTGGATCTTTTGATGTTGACCATAGTAACAGAGGAAGTGCATCTTTATATATAAATATATGTTTCGGAAAACCATCAATTGTCGTCTGTGTTTGCCATTACTCAATAACAAGTATGTGATGAAGCATGATGAGACACAGCTTGTGCTTGAGTTATTAAGTATCCTAGACAAGAGATGTGTAAGTGCTAGATGCAACATAACAAAGAAATGCATAACTGAATCAAAAGACTATGATATAAACGAACACGTTTTCTTTATTGGAAATCACGTTAAACAATCTATTAGTATAAGATTTGCTTAATCAACTTTTTATAGCTTATCAATTCTTAATATAGATTCTTAAGCTACTTATCAATGCGTTAGCTTATGACTCTGGATGACCCAAAAAAGCTTTCAAGAAATTCTCCTTCTTTTTATAAAATCAGTATCGAGTGTTTTGTCAATTCTTCATTGACATCTTGGTATTTTATAGTAATCTCCACGATTCCAAAATCCTTATTCAGTGATCATAATTTTTTTTTATGGATATGAATAACTTTCATATTAATAGATACAACTTATTTTTTTTAATTGCTCTTATTTTTTGTTTTGTCAGTCTTTGTAAAATTGATTAACAAATAAAAATACGGTCTATAGCAAACACCAAATGTCATTTAAGATGTAAATATTTAAATGATGATCATTGTAACATGATATGCACAAAAGCTAGAGGCATACCAGAAAAGCTCCAAGCTCTGAGTAAGTATACACGGCTAAATCTGATGTCCAGTGCTAATGAACAACACTATTAGAAGAATACTGTTCAGTATTTTTCATTGTTCAGAGCTTTTGAGAACATCCGTTACTATACCAATTAATGAACCAATTAACCAATGAAAATCAGTTTTGTTTTTGTCCCCTGACCGGCCAAGAATTAAAACCTAAAAGTCGTTTCTTTCTGGTTCTCTTCCTTCCTCCTCTCCGACCAAAGTTGGGACCTTTGGCGAGTTTAAGTTCCGACAAAAATGAGTAAAGTCCTAAACAAAGAAGATGATGCAAAATGACTAGCTGCTCATCGCTGAGTGTGAATCCTCTTCTCTGCTTCGAGATTAAGAATCATGTATTCTAGGTTACTCCATGTAAAGAGATCTACTGAGTTACAGAAACTGTGTAGTCTGAGTCTTTCACTGAAGCTCGTAATCTCTGCTTACTCCAAACCCTTCTCCTCTGCTACAACTGTGAGTCAAAAAGGTCAAAACTTTACTGTCTCTTACCTCGTTAACTCACTGGGTTTCACCCCAAAACTCGCAGAGTCCATCTCCAAAAAAGTCAGCTTCGAGGAGAAGGGCAACCCAGATTCTGTTCTGGGTCTTTTCAGAAGCTACGGATTCACAGAGTCTCAGATCTCCACCATCATTACAGACCACCCAAAGCTACTTCTACTAGATGCTGAGAGCTCCCTTGCTCCAAAGCTTAAGTTTTTGCATTCCATGAAAGGAGCTTCAACCTCTGAGTTCACTGAGATTGTCTCCACAGTTCCTAAACTCTTGGGGAAAAGAGGGGACAAGACTCTCAGTGTGTATTATGACTTCGTGAGAGATGTTATAGAAGGTGATAAGTGCGAAGTGTTGTGTCATTCTTCTTTGCCACAGGGTAATCTTGAGAATAAGATCCGAAATGTAACGGCTTTGAGAGAGTTAGGTGTGCCTCAGAGGTTGTTGTTTCATTTGCTTGTCTCTAGGTACCAACCTGTTTGTGGGAAAGAAAGGTTTCAAGAATCACTCAAGAAGGTTGTTGAGAATGGGTTTGATCCGACAACCTCAAAGTTTGTCCAAGCTTTACATGTTGTTTACCAGCTTAGCGACAGAACAGTAGAAGAGAAAGTAGATGTCTATACAAGGCTAGGCTTTGATGTGAAGGATGTGTGGGACATGTTCAAGAAATGGCCTAACTCTCTCAAGTTCTCGGGGAAGAAAGTAACTCAGACGTTTGAGACATTGAAGAAGTGTGGTCTACTTGAGGATGAGGTTGTGGCATTGTTGAAGAAGAATCCGCAGTTCTTGCGCATATCTGAGCAGAACATTGCCAACTCCATTGAGACGTTTCTAGGGCTAGGATTCAGTAGAGATCAGTTTGCAATGATGATAAAGCGATATCCTGTGTGCATTGGGTTTTCTGCTGAGACTGTTAAGAAGAAGACTGAGTTTTTGGTTGAGGAGATGAATTGGCCATTAGAAGCTGTGGTTTCTCACCCTCAGGTGTTTTCATACAGCATGGAGAAGAGGATGGTACCAAGGTGTAACGTTATCAAAGCTCTTATCTCCAAAGAATTGCTTGGGAGTGAACTTCCTTCAGTATGTTCTGTTTTGGCATGTACTGATAAAATGTTTTTAAGAAGGTATGTAATGAAGCATGATGACAAGGAGCTTGTGGCTGAGTTGATGGCTATCTTCACCAGAGTTCATAAGGCACGTTTAAAACAATGAGCAACTTTAAGGGTTTTATTTTCTATCAGATCTTAGATAGATTCATGGTGAATCTTTTGTAATCTCTGTATTACTTGCTGCATTGGATATATCTGTTGAGACAGTGAAGAAGAAGAAGAAGAAGAATTGGCCACTAAAGGCTTTCAATTCAAACCCTTAAGTATTTGGATTAAGCATGGAAGAGAGAATTGTATCAAGGTGATAAGTTATCAAAACTCTCATGTTCCAAATGCCTTCTAGGAAGTGAACTCTCTCCAGTGCCATCTTTCTTGGTGATTACTGATCATGTTTTCATTGATGTTTTGGTAGCTTCAATGACGTTTGCTATCTATGAAGAAAACCGAAGTCCCTCCCTTAACATGAACCGAAACCAAAATCTGATCCGAATGGTTGTACAATGTTAGTCAAAGAACACATTTTTTTTTTGGTGGCCGGTGATGACGGTGGACGGTGGCCGTAATCAAAGAAGACGGTTTGGTAGGTGGTGATTTGTCAACAATCGTGAGCTTCCCCAACCTTCAATTTCTCCTATAAATAGAGGCGTATGGTGCAGAGGCAAGAGCATCCCGAAATCCAAAAGAGAAAGAGAGAAGAAGAAGAGAAGAAGAACTTCTTCGTGAAGAAAAAAAAAAAAAAAAAAAAAAACTTTTTTTCTTCGGGTGTGAGTTGAGAGCTTTGTAAATTCTCCCGGGTTAATAATAAAAGACCTGTAGCAGGTCCGGAGACGTAGGCAAGATTGGCCGAACTCCGTTAACAATTTTGTGTGTTTTCTTCCCGCTCCCACAAATTCTGATTTTTTCCGCAAGGAAATTTGACCCGTATTTCCTAACAACTGGTATCAGAGCTACAGTGGGTTAGTATTTAAAATAGTGGGTTACTGTTCACAATAGTGATTTTGTGAATAGTGGGTTACTGTTCACGAGAATAGTGATTTCGTGAATAGTGAATTTTGTCGGTAACATCGGTTCATCGACGAAGGTGTTTTAAACACGGTGGTTTCAGAAACGATGGGAGGCGAAGACGGTTCAGCACACGGTATCGGGAAATTTGATGGTACAGACTATGCATTTTGGAGAATGCAAATTGAAGATTATCTGTACGGACGGAAGCTTCATCAACCACTGAGCAAGAAGCCTGAGAAGATGAATCAGGCTGAGTGGGAGCTCCTTGACAGACAAGTTCTGGGTGTTATAAGGCTAACACTGTCGAAGAACGTTGCTCACAACGTTGCGAAGGAGAAGACCACGGAAGGGCTCATGAAAGTTCTCTCGGATATGTATGAGAAACCTTCAGCAAATAATAAGGTATTTCTCATGAAGAAACTCTTTCATTTGAAGATGGAAGAAGGTGGCCTGGTTGCCGCACATGTGAACGAGTTCAACACGATTGTCAACCAACTGTCATCGGTTGAAATCGAGTTTGAAGATGAAGTGCGAGCACTGATTTTGTTGGCATCTCTGCCAAATAGTTGGGAGCCAATGCGGGCAGCGGTTAGTAATTCTGTGGGTACTCAAAAGCTCAAATTCAATGATGTTAGAGATCGTATCCTTGCCGAGGAAGTTCGAAGGATAGACTCTGGGGAAGCATCAACGAGCTCTGCTTTCAACGTGGAAAACAGAGGGAGAAACCCAGATAGAAGTAACCGGAGTTATGGCAGATCGAAGTCAAGGAGTGGACGGGGTCAGTCCAAATTCAGACAGCCTGCAGAGTGCTGGAATTGTGGAAAGACAGGCCACATTAAGAAGAATTGCCGGGCACCACCGAAGAAGGAAGACAACACTAGAGGCGGAGCCAATGCAGTGACACGTGAAATCGCTGACGCATTGGTAGTGTCTGTTGATTCCCCGAGGAAAAGTGAAGCTCGTGATGCAGCTGGAAATAACACCAAAGCGTCAATCTCCTATGTCGATAGCCCAATAGATTCATGGGTGCTTGACTCAGGAGCGTCATTTCACACCACACCGCACCACAACATTATGGAGAATTATGTTGCTGGAAATTACGGAAAGGTATATCTCGCTGATGGATTACCTTTGGACATAGTTGGTATTGGAGATATCAATTTGAAGATGTCAGATGGACGGGTGTGGAAGATTACGAAGGTCAGACATGTGCCAAAGTTGATGAGAAATCTAATCTCGGTAGGTCAACTTGATGACACGGGGCACGATGTCAACTTTGGTGGTGGAGCCTGGAGAGTCAAGAAAGGTTCCATGGTGGTTGCTAGAGGTCATAAAAGAGGCACTCTCTATATGACGACGAGTTATCAAGACACTGTTGCTGTTGTCGAGAATGCCAAACAAACGAAGTTGTGGCATTGTAGGTTGGGGCACATGAGTGAGAAAGGGATGAAACTCATGGTGGAAAATGGCGCTCTTCCGGATCTGAAGACGGTGGATCATCAGATGTGTGAAAGCTGCATCCTTGGGAAACAGAAACGAGTTAGTTTCTCTAAAGGAGGAAGAGAGCCAAAATCTGAGAAGTTAGAGCTGGTGCACACTGACGTGTGGGGACCCGCTCCTGTTGCATCGCTGGGTGGTTCGTGCTACTATGTGACCTTTATCGATGACTCCACAAGAAAGGTGTGGGTTTACTTCATGAAGAACAAATATGAAGTGTTCTCGGTTTTCAAGAGATGGAAAGCCATGGTTGAGATTGAGACGAATCTCAAGTTGAAGTGTTTAAGGTCTGATAATGGTGGTGAGTATATCAGCGAGGAGTTCAAGAGATATTGCGCTGATAATGGAATCAAGATGGAGAAGACTATTCCGGGAACGCCTCAACAGAATGGAATAGCAGAAAGGATGAACCGGACCTTGAATGAGCGTGCAAGGAGCATGAGATTGCACTGTGGATTGCCAAAGACGTTTTGGGCAGATGCAATCAGTACCGCAGCTTTCTTAATAAATAGAGGACCGTCTGTGCCGTTGGGATTCAAGATCCCTGAAGAAGTTTGGAGCGGCAAGAAAGTAAACCTTTCTTATCTAAAGGTATTTGGTTGCTTAGCTTATGTTCACATTGACGATGCTGCAAGAAGTAAACTTGACTCAAAGTCGAAGAAGTGTTACTTCATCGGTTATGGTAACGAGGAGTTTGGTTACCGGTTTTGGGATGATGAAAATCGAAAGATCATCCGCAGCAAGAATGTTGTGTTCAACGAAGAAGCGTTGTACAAGGATAAGCTAAAAGAAGGCTCAGAGAGGAAAGAGCCAGAAGTTGTTGACCTAGGAGATATCGTGACACCGGAGTTGCCACAGGATACAACAACAACAGAAGAAGAAATCTCTCAAGAAGAGAGTGGTGAGGCTGATGAGGATGATGATTCCGAAGTGGTCCCACATACACCAGTCACGGAGTTACGACGGTCAAGTAGAATCATCAGAAAGCCTGTAAGATTTTCTCAATCGCTCAACTATATTCTGCTCACAGATAGAGGCGAGCCTGAATGTTATGAGTAGGCTATGCAAGTTGATGAGTCGATCAAGTGGGAGCTTGCAATGAACGACGAGATGGATTCGCTGTTATCAAATCACACGTGGGAGTTAGCAGATTTGCCTAAGGAGAAAAAGGCATTGCATAACAAGTGGGTCTACCGAATAAAAGAAGAACCTGATGGGAGTACGCGCTATAAGGCGAGGCTTGTTGTGAAAGGATTTCAACAAAAAGAAGGCGTTGACTACACTGAAATCTTTTCTCCAGTAGTCAAGTTGGTGACTATTAGAACGGTTCTTGGACTGGTAGCACAAGAAGAGCTGCATCTTCAGCAGATGGATGTGAAGACGGCATTTCTTCACGGTGATTTGGATGAGGAAATTTATATGAAGCAACCCGAAGGCTTTGAAGTTAAAGGGAAAGAAAGCCTTGTTTGCAAGCTGAAAAGGAGTTTGTACGGCTTGAAACAAGCTCCAAGACAGTGGTATAAGCGGTTCGATAGCTTTATTAAAGGCGTTGGTTTCTTGAGGTGTGAAGCTGACCACTGTTGTTACTTCAAGAAGGTTCAAGAGTCCTACTTGATATTGCTCCTATATGTGGATGACATGCTAATAATAGGAGCAGACTTGCATGAGATCAATAGCTTGAAGACGAAACTCTCGGAAGAGTTTGCGATGAAAGACCTTGGAGAAGCAAGGCAGATTCTAGGAATGAGAATCACTAGAAGCAAAGAGGGTCTCAAGCTATCACAAGAGGAGTATGTGAAGAAAGTCCTCAAGAGATTTAATATGGATGACGCGAAGCCAGTCAGTACTCCTCTGGCGAATCATTTTCGGTTATCCAGAGAACAGTCTCCAAAGACGGAAGACGAGATGGAATATATGGATAAGGTTCCATATGCTTCTGCTATAGGCAGCCTAATGTACGCGATGATATGTACAAGGCCAGACATTGCACATGCAGTGGGAGTCGTCAGCAGATTTATGAGCAATCCAGGAAAGGAACATTGGGAAGCCGTCAAGTGGATTTTCAGATACATGAAAGGAAATCCAAGCCTTTCACTATGTTTCACGAAGTCTGAGACGGGATTGCAGGGATATGTTGATGCTGACAATGGAGGTGACATTGACAACACGAAGAGCACAACTGGATATGTCTACACTTTTGGCGGTACTGCAATTTGTTGGGTTTCAAAGTTGCAGAAAATTGTATCTCTATCAAGCTGTGAAGCTGAGTATGTTGCGGTGACGGAGGCAACAAAAGAGATGATATGGCTACAATCTTTTCTAGAGGAGTTAGGCCATGACCAAGGGAAAAGTGTATTGTACTGCGATAGTAAAAGCGCCATCGACTTGGCAAAGAATCCAGTTTACCATGCTCGGACGAAGCACATACATCGTCGATATCATTTCATCAGACAAGCATTGGAAGATGAAATGTTGGTGCTTGAGAAGATCCCAGGAAGTAAGAATCTGGCAGACATGTTAACGAAGGTCGTGCCGCGCGATAAGCTGAGGTTATGTGCAACCTCAGTTGGCTTGTCGGAGTAACAAGCTGGGAAAACCTGCTACATTGATCAAGGTGTGAAGAAAGATTGAAATCAGTCTTCAAGTGGGAGATTGTTAGTCAAAGAACACGTTTTTTTTTTGGTGGCCGGTGATGACGGTGGACGGTGGCCGTAATCAAAGAAGACGGTTTGGTAGGTGGTGATTTGTCAACAATCGTGAGCTTCCCCAACCTTCAATTTCTCCTATAAATAGAGGCGTATGGTGCAGAGGCAAGAGCATCCCGAAATCCAAAAGAGAAAGAGAGAAGAAGAAGAGAAGAAGAACTTCTTCGTGAAGAAAAAAAAAAAAAAAAAAAACTTTTTTTCTTCGGGTGTGAGTTGAGAGCTTTGTAAATTCTCCCGGGTTAATAATAAAAGACCTGTAGCAGGTCCGGAGACGTAGGCAAGATTGGCCGAACTCCGTTAACAATTTTGTGTGTTTTCTTCCCGCTCCCACAAATTCTGATTTTTTCCGCAAGGAAATTTGACCCGTATTTCCTAACATACAAAATATCCGAACGGAACGTAAGAGCTTGATACTTTGGGTTTGGTTATAACCCGAATTGAAATCTGAGCTATGATCTGAAAATATCTGAAATTAGTTAAATATGTTAACATTTTATATATATTAAGGCAATTTAGATGTTTTATAGTATTCTAAAGATATTTGTAATTTGTTTATTTGTTATTTTGAATACTTTTTAGGTAGCTTAATTAGTTTTTAATCAGATTTGTGATTAATTTATATATTTTGAGTATTTATTATTAAATTTTTTGGTTTTTAAAAAATATTGTCGGACGATTTCACACATTGGTTATAATCTAATCCGAACCAAATCCACAGGAAACCGAATTGAACTCGACCCTATAATTAATAAATCTAAATGAGACTAATGAGTATAATATTGAAAATCTAAAAATCTGAATCAATCAAATTGAATCTAATACGCCCTTGAACGCCTAAGTCTAGGTTTCTCTACTTTTTTCTCTACCTGATTTACAGTGGTGAAAACACTTTTGGTGTGGTTTAAATCTATCTACCTTTGGTATTTCATGTATACCTGATATGCTCTTTATGATTATGAGTTTATGACTTTGTATATGGAAAAGTTTTTTATGTTGCTTTGGACTGATTTATGTAACTGTTGCTTTGAATTGGGCTTTTTGTAGTTCAAAGTTTTTTTCACATTTACTTATGGTAAAAATCTTGATTAAAAATCTAATGAGACATTTAAAAAAATTAAGAAAATAAAACAAAATATAATTACAAATGCAGCATTCTTGTTTTTAAAATAGTAACATTTTATTTTAAAGAAGATTTTGAGCGATGTCATATAAAACAAAGCAAAAAAATAAAATAAAATTCAATCGTGGTATGCACCATACATAACTCACATGAAACTTGACATGAAAATAAACAAATACAATGATAGATTGATATCTTGAGAAGAAGAAGAAAAAGGTTACATAGAAAATGTTGTCTTTCTTTTCATTTTCAAGAATCAGAGTCTTTCGTCTTCTTCTTCTTCTTGTGCACAAGATTCTTCATCCATTTGAAACTTATGAAGTCAACAATCTTTGCTTTGGTCTTGCCGGACTTCTTACCGCCGGCACTTTTGGTGTTATCTTCCTCCGGCATCTCTCCGATCCCTCCGGTTCCCCATTGATCCGCCCAACTTGGTGCTTCACTTGTCATAACTTTTCACAAACTAAATATTAGTTCAAATATCATATCAAAAATCTTCAATTAATCAAACAAAAGTAATATAAACATCTAGAGATACCATACCTCTAATGTGTTGAGAGGTCTTCTTTGGAGAGGAAAGGCCACTTTGGTTAGCAAAATGAGTGATAATTTGGAGAATGGAGACTATTAGCTAGATTAATAGTAGATGTGTTGTTCTTTTGTTTTATCACAGGCCTAATATGGCCACCTAATATATTAATTTAGAGTCATCTTCTATTGACTGGTTATTGGACTATCATTAAAATTGTAATGGTCCAGCTAAACTGGATACCATTAATTAGTATTCAGTATTTCAATATATTACGTTTAGTCTTTCATATGGCCAATCGAAACTGTAAACAAGAACATATATAAACAAAATCTAAGTTTCAATTTTTAATAAAATAAAAAAGATTATTTATTTTATAATTAGGAATATAATTTTATTATAAATTAAATTAACTAAGAATTTTGATAGTATGAAAAATACAAAATTATATACTAATTTTTATAAATTAATAAAATATAGTATGGTTTATATTAAAATCAAAGTATTATATAAAATTAATATAAGGAAATTATATTAAGTTGGCAAGTTAACCTAATTAACTTTAAAAAATATTTCTGTTTAAACCAATAAATAAAATATCATCCACTGTTAAAACATGTTAAAATTCGTAAACTATATAATAATGTTTTACACATATTAAAATTTTGATATATGATAAACTTTTATTTATACAACTATATACTATCCTATTTTATTTATTTTCAGAACCCATAATTATATATATTATCCAAAATGATTATAGCAAAAGTTAACATGTTGTTAAAATATAACTCCGCGTTTTAAAAACACGGGTAGGATTCTAGTTTAGTTTAATTGTCTGATTAGTGATTATTAGTAAGAAAAATGTGTAATTGGTAACTAGTGAAGATGCTTTGCGCGTAAATGAGAGAAAATGTTCGATGTCCCAAATATTTGTTTTCATCTTTTCCCTTTTCCGATGGAAAATGCTTCTTTCTTCCTCTTTTCTCCCAAGTAAGGTTAGTTGGGTTCTATCCCCTTTGTAAGAAAGATCAAATGGACGACCATAAGAAAAGTATATGAATTGAGTAACATCTAAATTTACTAAGGTTTAGAATCATATTCTTAGAGATCACTCAAGAATATCAGTCTTAAAGTTAGGAATAAAGAGCTATAGGATTATTTTCATAGATGTAATAAACGCAAATTGATGTCTACTACCCGGTCTTATGGTCTACAGGCTTTTGGTTATCACTTATAACTTATCAGATAAAAGAATATCTATCTGTTGATAAGAAAAACATTTGTTTCATGCCCTTGAAATATATGTAAAACTATAGATCCAGAAACTGTAGAATATAGTTTAGTGTAGTGGCTTAATGCAAGTTATGCAGGTGACGATTCTAATTCACAATGTAAACAAGTAAAACTTTCTAAAAAAAACATGAAAATTTCTAATAATAAGTTGTTAATATTTTCAGAAAGTCAGAATTTTATGTAAACTTTTATGATATCTCTATAAAATTATTTGAAAGTCAGATTTTTACGTGTTACACTCACAATATTTTTTAGAAAAAACCAGTTATCACTACAAGAAAAGAAATTACTGACGGACATTATGACGATAATTTTTGGTCAGAAATTTCTAACGAATTTTGACTATAAGAGTGTTTGGTCAGAAATTTTTGACGGAAAAAATTTGGTTGGAAACTGGTCAGAAATTTCTGACGTTTTCCAACGGAAAAAATTGTGAATTAGTTCCGTCAAAAATCCGTTGGAAATTTTTGACGGATTGTTAAACCGTCAGAAAAATCTAACCGATTTTTGACGGATATGGTTTCCGTTGGAAAACCGTCAGAAGTTTCCAATGGATTTCCGACGACCCTAAGATTGAATCTGTGCCGTTGGTAACCCGTCAGAAATTTTTGACGGCTAGTTGATTCGTCAGAAATTTCCAACGGATTTCTGACCGATTTTTAAAATTTAACCGTTACAGATCTGTGGTTAAGCGGTCAGAAATCCGTCAGAAATGTTTTAATATATGTCGAAGCCTGAACTTTGTCTTTGTTACAGAGAAAACTCCACAACTCAAAAGTTAATAAAATTTCATGTCTTCCTCAAATCAAAATGATTATTTCAGATCTTGGATGGATCAAAATCATCAAGATCTATCAACTGGTCTTCTTACAGAAGAATTTGCACAAGGTCTTCAACAATTCATGTCATTTGCTTCAAACCAGGAGAGAACAATACAACGGGTAAGATGTATTGTCCATGTCCAGTTTGTCAGAATCGTAGATTTGGTACTGTCAATGGTGTATGGAAGCACTTATATAGTAAAGGATTTATGACGGGTTATAAAATTTGGTATTCGCATGGTGAAACTGATTTAATGGTGAATTTTGGTAGTACTAGTCAACAAAATAATTTGGATGGAGTAGGAGAACAAGAATGAGTTTTAGATGAACATATATGTATTATTCAAATGGTTGAAGATAGACATAGAGTTGAGGAACCAAACTTTGAAGCGTAGAAATTTTATGATATGTTAGATGCAGCAAGAAGTCCGTTATATAATAGTTTTAGAGATGGCATTTCACCTCTATTTTCTGCAATAAGGATGATGTCTATTAAAACTGATTATAACTTAAGTGAAGACTTTGTTGATGCGATATATAATGATAGTTTTAATGAATAAAATATATTTTGCGTAATGCCTTTATTAAAACTTTCTATTTCAAATTTTCTGTTTTATTTAATAATATTTTTCTAAACAAGATAAACACAAATATATCAATAAAACTAATATATATATATATATATATATATATATATGTTTGTGTGATTTCAGAAAAAGATTCTTAATAAAATCATTTGATCGATTTTCTCATCCTATCATATTTTTTTTGTTATGACTATTTTTTTCCAACTGCTAGAGTACATTGATTTTCAAAGTAGAGAATACAACATTTATTTGGGTCGGCAATTTATTTCTTCATAACAACTAAAGTATAGTATTAGTTAAGCCCAGAAATATGACTTCAACCTAAATCTCTTTAAAAAATACTCATTCCGTTTTAAATTAGATGATGTTTTAGAAGGTTTATGTTGTTTCAAAATATATGATGGTTTAAGATTTTAAGGTACCTTTTGAAGTTTTAAGGTTAGCTTTAACTTTATTGAAAATTGTTCAACCAATAAAATTTTACAGTTTTTTTATAATTGGTTAAAAAAATTTAAAATTATATATTTAAAATAATTTCTAGATAAATATGAATTTCTTAATCTTTGTGCATTAAGCCAAAACATCATCTATTAAAAAACGGAGGGAATACATAAAAGAGGATAATGTCAAATAGCTTTCTTCAGATTTACAGAAAAAAATACTTTAGTTTTGTACTTTTCCAAGAAACATGAGTGTAAATTGAGCAGCTGATATAGTTTGATATTCATGAGTCGGGAATTCTGCAATCTAACTTAAATTTATTTAATTAGTATTTTTCGTACTCGCATGCTTGCTTCCACTACAGCGATAACTTGTCCACAAAATATTGATTTATTATTGTGAGTTTAAGCTAAAGTAACAAACAAACACAACGGGACCAAACTCGTTTGATTTTCGAAAGATACTGTAAAATATCAAATACACATCGGGTCTAGTAGTCGGAATAAGGTAATATCCCCTATATATTAGAAGAGTAACATTTTTAATAAGTAACCTTTAAAATGTAATATATTCATAAAATTGTCATTATGCTGATGTGTCAGCACAAGAAAGTTTTTCACGCATTCAATTCAAAAATTCATCTCTTACTAGATTAATTACATTTTATGCCATTAGTCATCCCTTATATATTATAAACATTATTAACGTTAAAAGAATATTGTCCAGTCTTTCATTAAATAAAAGCTACGGAATTACCTAATATGGTTAACAATTAATGACAATTAATGATTCTGAATAACAAAAATTTGATAATATTTTTTATCCTCCATCATTTTTGTTTAATTTTATATTTTAAAATATATTAAGTAATCACATTAAACATATAACAAAATAGACTTTTTCTTTATCTTTTAAAGTTTTTTAAATAATTATAAATTAGTAAGAATGTTAAATCTACATTGAAATTTTTGTGATCAATGGTTTAACTTTTTTGTATTATAACAAGATACAAATGATCATAAAATTTATAAAAATATAAAATCTCATTTAAAATATGTCATATATAAAATATATAAACATGTTAATTTCAAAGTTTTCATTAGTAAGAAGCCTCAATTAATAAATATTCATATTAATAAAATTAATATTTTGTTACAACAAATATAAAATTATTAATAAAATCATATGAGTACAAAACCTCAATTAATAAATATTTATATTAAAATATACTATATATCTATATCGATATCATTTAATTTTAATTATATACCACATAAATAAATAAATGATTTTTTACCAACAAAACTAATTGTAAATAAAAAAAAAGAGATTTTTTTATTTATGAGATTACCCTAATTTAATTATATATGTAATAGTTACTCGCTTCTCAATTATTCAATATACGTAAATGAACACAAAATAAATAATATATATATAATTGTATACATAATTAATGTTCATTCTGCACAAGCACGATCTCAAATGTTATTTCATCATATCATTTCAAAACACAACTCTTTATATCGAAGTGAGATGGTAAATTATAGCATCTCAATGATATCGTTGAAGTCTAATATAAATTAAACTAGCCTTTGACCCGCGCGCCCGCGCAGGTGTTATTTTTATGAATGTCAAATATTTTAAGCTTTTTGTTTGATATAACTGTATATATGAATGAAACTTAATATTCGATATCCGTTATCCGATTTGGGATCCCATCCGCTTCAAAAAACGAATATTTGAGGATCCTGATAGTGATTTTACGGATTCGACTGATCCAAGTACGAACTCGGATGGTAAAATTTAGGTCTGGATATTAAATATTTAAAATTTATTATAGTTATCTATGTATATTATATATACTTTTATATAAAAAAACTAAAATTTTAATTTTAAATTTGAATGCTTTCAAAGTTTTTTAAAATAATAATTTTAAATAGACTAATAGATGGTTAATAGTTAGTTTTTAATTAAAAAATAGGTCTAGATATCCGCGTGTATTCGGATTTTAGTCCGAATATCATAACCCCGAATATCCAGATCGGAACAACAATTTTACGAATCCGACGAATGCATATCCGAATCCGTATATCCTAAAATACCTCAGAAATTTGATCCGTCCTAGACATAACTATGTATATGTATTATATAGTGATTAATAATTTTAAATTTTTAATTTATAAATTACATAAATTATTCTTATTAGATGTGTATCGTACAAATGAATAATACATTATATTTGTTTGTATATATAACCATTTATAATAAATATTAGTATGCATTTTAGTTACTAAATTGTTATGGAAAGTTACATGATTTTGTTATTGTAAATGAATAAATTCAGATTATATCAAAAATTATTGACTGTATTAATTTTTTATAGTTCAAATTTAGTTGGTTAACTTATATGAATATAAATTAAAAAATAATAATTTAATTCTATATATATGTATAAATAAATATACATTTTTTTATGAAATCTCTAATTTTAATGACTAATGTTGTTTATGGGCTAAGCCCAAATTTATTTTTTTCTTGTTAATAATTAGATGTTTAGATGTTTGGATGCAAGGATATTATCAATGGCATTTTTTGTAAATATTAAGCAAAAGTAAGGGTTATTTCTTATTTGTACTTCAATTTTAATAGATTAGATAGTTTAAAAAATAAATATCAGCAAATATGACTCTACTCATCAACCTTATATTGATGGTATATGACTTTACGTTTGAGGACTTATGACATGATGGTTAAATGATCAAAATTAGTATTCAATGATTATTAGTTTATAAATTTCACGCGGATAATCACCTAGTGTATTATTGATATATATATACAGTTGTTAGGGTTGGGTTTTTTTTTTTTTTGGCTACCAACTCAACGATGACATGTCGATAAAGCTTTGTAGGAAACGTTTAGGAAAAGATCAACAAAATATATGGTAGCAGGTGGTGAACCCCATTCTTTGATATGCAAAAGTGGGTTTTAGAAGCATCGATAAGCGAATCATCTGGGCGGTGGACGAACTGTAGTCTGTTTTTTCTTCCTTAAATGTTAATTTTCATTCACCAATGAAATAATATATGGATCTGAACTTCAAGAGAGACTCAAGCACAATACAACAAAAGGATTTAGTATCGTCCAGAATCACTTCGATGGATCCTACACAACCAATCGATCTTTGTTGTATTGTCTGACCCACGAGAACGAAATTGTTCCAAGACCTAGAATGATCCATCCCTTCTACCACCTACTTCTACTTTAAAATACAAAGACATTAAAAGATCAAACGAGGATGAATCTAATATGTCCATAACGAGGTTTCCATGCCTACTACTAAAGCAGAAAGGCAAGCTAAGACTAAGCATGAACTGAAACTCCTCCATTTGCATCTGCAGTGGTCGGAGCTGAACAAGCAACAAATCCATGTAATGGGAAAGCGACACGATATATCACCCGGTCTTGGAGCATCAGTAACTGTTGAATGGCTAACACTCAACCACAAGTCAAGTTTTGCCACTCTCTAACCATCGGAAGTGAAAATCTTAAACCCTAGTTGCCAGGAGCAGAAAAAACTTGACAGGATTTATTTTTAGCGCTGTGAGTTTTTTTTTTTTTTTTTGAAAGTTCACCGCAGACTAGGTTTCAGATAAGCATATTCAGTACTTCAATTGCATAAAACGCATTAAAATCGATTTCTAGAGTTTTACGACTACAAAAATATAAGTTCTTACTTCTTAATAAAGATCTTATAACATGTTTTGTGATATATGCGGCACAAAGCAATAACGTTACTAGTTTTGTACTGCTAATTCCGTTATATTATTGTCTAATAAACTATTACTAGATTCTGATATGCCCTTCAAAAGGCGGATATATTTTTGATTCGCGTTTTTTAACGTGGATTAATATTTTTGTTTAATAAATATTTTACGTAATGAAATTATGATTTTAATAAATTATGTACTTTAATTTTTATAAAATTTATCTTAAATTTATTTATATGACTTGTTTTGTTATTTTTAGTATGACTAATTTTTGAAGACTCCAAATAATTTTGACATGTATTATGATTTTTTTATTTACATTGTTGTTAAACCTATTTCACATAGATTTTTTTAATAATTTAAATTAAAATATTTTATATTTTTAATCCTTCCCGTATTGATAAAATTCATTTTGTGTATTTTACTTTTTTTCCATAATTTTATTAAATTTAATTTTTAATTTTAAATGGAACTACTTTTTAGAATTTGTGGTAATTCAGATCTGCATTATGGTTTGTTGATTTAGTCATTTGTTATTTTAACTTAATTTTATTTTAGTGGTTTAATTTAATAAATATTAAACTAATATAAATAATAATTATTTAATAAATAATTAATGAGTTTTGAAAATGGTTAAATCTTAAAAGTAATATTTATATCTTATTAATATTATTAGAGGAACTGCCATTTAACATAAAATTATTAATATATATGTATATATAATTTTCAACAAAGATTTAATTAATTATCATTATTTTACATTATTTCGTGAATTTTATTTTTTACTCACATATATAATATATTCGTGAATTCTAGTTAGTATAAATGAGAGTATGAATTTCTGAAATAAAATAAAAATAAAAAAGAAGATTATAATTAAACGCATGAAGTTAGTTATTATTAATAGAATAAATAAATAAATAATTAGACATAATATATATTAATATTTAGAAAATGGTTATGATTATTTAGATGCAATTATTAAATAATTAGTTTGAATAGATGGTTATTCCAATATTGGTTAAAAATATTCCAAACTTAGATTAGACATTATAGTAATCAGTCCATTTTGTGGCATTAAGTGTTTGTTTTCGGAGTATATAAATAAAATGTATTGTCACCAAAATTGTCAAGTTACATAATATCCACCATATTTGAATTCACTCTTCGAGAGTTAGTACAAATTATAAGATCTATACTTTTAGAAAATAAATCTTAGCGTCGCGAGTTATTATTTTATTTTATTTAAATGACAACGTCGCCACTTAATTTGAAAACATCATAACTTTTGTAACGCAATTTCTTTTTGTTTTTATCTAACAAACCGTATTGCCACCAAATTGTTTTGACGTCGCCACTTAATTTGAAAAGAAAGAAGGATAAAGGGAAGCACGCACCCATGTGCCACTTCTTTGCTATGCCTTAAAGAATCAAACAATGCGAGTGGAGTGTAGAGATTTTGATCCTATTACCACTCCTTAATATATTTCCATCCTATCATTATTTCACAACGCTAATGTACTCATGTTACAATTCTGTTTTGAAGGATTTATAACATATATGATCAGTGACGTGGAGGTGGCAGGTCTGAAGCTGTTAATGAAGTTAACAAGAAACAAATCATGAGGAGAATAACAGAATTGTTCATATGAGAGTACTATGAATAGAAGAGAGAATGTACTTAGAGGTTTATGCATCTTGTGAGAGGTGTGTGAGGATAGTCTTGCCAAGATAGGAGAGATAGGGGACTCTTTGTCAAAACTCTAGGTTCTTGGTTCTTGAGAGTGTAATTGGTGTGTTCTTGATCCATAAACTATGAAGTTCTTATCAAATACTTATATATATGGGTTCCTATAAGACTCTGACTTCACATTACAATGGCTTAATCTTCAGTTTTAATCATAAATTTTGTTTCTCAGTGTTGCAAGTCTTAAACCGTGGAAACTTTTTATTAGGTACTAAAGTCCCAAATCGATAGTTGGAAGGATCAAAAATAATATATAAGATAGATGAGTCAATCCATTTATCACAAATTGGTTTTAGGCTGTAAGCCCATTTAACTTAACATGGTATCGGAGTCCGATCCACAAAGTCTAATCCGATCCATTATCGATCCAACCCAAAGTCGGCCATTTGATTATTTCCCAAACATTCCGAGATTAACGTTCAAAGAACCATCATCTCGAAATCGCGTATTTGGGAGATAAGTGACAAATCGAAAATCGGAAAAAATCCTAATTTAATATATAAGGTACATGGCCAATTAGTTTTAGGTTTTAATACCTTTTTCAGAGAAAGGGGGCTCATTTAAGAAGTAGCAGATAGAAGTCCTATGCGATGAAACTAGGAAAGAATGTTAACCGCTAAGCCTCTATACAACTCAGCACATCTTCTGATGGACATTGGGTAAAGAGGTTGCATCAGTGATCTCAATGCATGTACTTTAACTTGACTTTGTTATACAATCAAATCAACCAATCTAAACCAAAACCAAACAATAGGACGATGACAAGGAACATCTTGCACTAGTATACTTTATTACAGGGAGGCACTAATCCTACATAGCCTTGATTTTCTGATTGAGGAAAGCCCTAAGGCAACTTCTTAGCATCCTTTTTCTCTATACTTTGATGAAATTGCGGACAATTGTTTTGCCTTCACTTGTTATAATACTCTCTGGATGAAACTGAACTCCCTGTGAACCAATTTTATAAGACTTTTAAGAGTTCTGTTGAAGAAACGTTGAAACCTCACTTGAGGGATTTTTTTTTTGTTTGCTTGTATATGCTTGTGCTCCTGTGTCGGACTGTCAAGCCGCCATAACCAAACCATCCTCTCGAAAGAGCTTGACGAGAGAAGAAGGGTTTAGGCGAGAGTAGTGGACCAGGACTTTGGTTGAAGAAGACAAGAAGACAGAGCCGGCCCCTTGACAGAAGCAAGAGAAGCTTGTGCTTCTAGCCACCAAGAGATTATGTATTTTATAGGCCACATTTGAACAAAAATCCTTAATAGCCAGCAAGATTAAGGGAGTTCTTAAGGGGGCTCTTATCGGGGTGGGGTCCACCAAAACCCTTAAGAACGACTTCTTAAACTCTTAACTAAGAGTTGTTCTTAAGGGGTTCTTATACTGTTTGCGGGCCCCATTAACACGTGGCGGTCCGCAATTGGTTCTATTTTATTTATTTTTTCAAAAGAAAAAATAATAATAAAAACCCTAAAGGATTTTTAGGGTTACACATGCTCTTAGTGGTTGTGCTCTCGCTATACTTATACAAGGTGGAGGGTTTGACTTCCCTACAGGCCACATTTTTATATATTGCTTCTAGCCATATATTTGTCAAGACCGGCTTTTGCAAGAAGACTT
>CAJHQP010001412.1:0-116664 GCA_905132765.1 Moricandia arvensis | reverse complement strand
TGTTTGAGTTTGGGTGAGATGGTTCGTACGGTACGGCCGTACAATCCGTACAGTCCGTACTACTCGACCCTAAGTTTGCACACTCGCCCATTTGTAGCCTAACTCCTCCACAACATTCTTTCATGTTTTGTGAACCCAACTTGGACTCTCTCTTAGCTTTGTATAAGCTTCTGGACCCTCCCTAAGTCTTCCAAATACTCTCCGGAGGTCTTGCCCTATTCTTGCACCAAAGACCATCTACACTCTCAAAGCTTGTTATGTCCATTTCATCTCTTCAAGTTAACATTACTTCTGTACTGCCATTACATCCCATCCAAACTCTTTGTTCAGGTGTGCCACTCAAATACCTCAGTATCCTGTCGACCATCTTCCAGTGATAGACCTTTGGAGCCTGCATATGCTGATTTAGTTGATTCACTGCAAAACATAAATCCGGTATTGTGATAGTCAAGTAGATCAGCTTCCCAACCATCTTTCTGTATAGCTTAGCATCCTCAAACAACTGGTTCTCTTCAATCTCCCCCTAAAATAGAACCTTATACCCCTCTTCAAGAGGTGTCTTGGCTATCTTTCCTCCAATCACATCAGTCTCCTTCAACATATCCATCATATACTTTCTTTGAGACATAAACAAACCCTCCTTAGAGCTGCATATCTCAATCCCCAAGAAATAATTCATCTCTCCCAAATATTTGATATCAAACACTGACTTGAGAAACTCCTTAGTAGCTTTAATCCCAGCCTTATCACTTCCTGTGATGATCAAATCATCCACATACACCAATATCACAATGATCCCTGATGGAGTAACCAGAGTGAAGAGAGTATGATCCAGTTCAGACATCCTAAACCCTCTCCCATTTAGAGTTATACTCAGTTTTCTATACCAGGCTCTAGGTGACTGCTTTAACCCATATATTGCTTTCTTCAATCTCAAGACATTTCCTGGCTTCACTAGATGCTCAAGACCAGGGGCGGCAGCATATAAACCTCATCTTCAAGCTCACCTTGCAAGAAAGCATTCTTCACATCCATTTGCCGTAAGTCCCACTCTAAGTTTGTAGCAATAGACAATACAATGCGGACTGTGTGAAGCTTAGCTACAGGGGCAAACGTGTCAATGTAACCTTGTCTTCTTCCTATCAAAACTTATACCTCTTGCTACCAACCTTGTCTTCTTCCTATCAATCTGCCCATTTGCAAGGTATTTGATTGTAAAGATCCATCTACTAGTCACAGCTTTCTTCCCCTTAGGTAGTTCACTCTCATACCATGTGTCACTTATGTTCATTGCATCCCTTTCATTACCCACTGACTCTCTCCATTCTTTATCCTTCATGGCTTCTTCATAGGATCTTGTAACCTCATTCTCATCCAAGTTACACATAAACACCATGTGTTCTTCAGGATACTCTGCAAAGGAACACACGACTTGAGAAGGATGCTTGACAGCCTAGGCATAGTAGTACACTCTCGTGTTTACCCAGTTGGAAGGATCCCTCCAAACCCCTGTGCTCCTCCGCAAAGGCTGAAACTTTTCTTGAACTTCTGGAGGTGTCTCATTTACCTCCTCTCCACTAGACTGATCAAAATTCTCAGCCTCATGTCTCAACTCTTGATTCTCCTCAGCAAAGGCTGAATCTCTCTATTCTCTTTGATTCTCTTCTTTTCTGTCTAAACAAGTCTCTATAATCTCTTATTCTCTAAAGATTTCGAGCTTCACACTCCAAATGATTGAATGATAAAGTAGGTAAGATCAGTTCAACTGCGCGAGTATGAGGGTGACCCAATCTAGCATGCCAAGTAATGCTATCAATACTATCAGTAGCACTATTTAAAAAATAGAGTCAAAGGGTTTAGAGAGCTTAGTCGTTTAGAGATGGTAAAGCTCATTCCTGCTGTCTCCTCGGCCAATGACTTGTCCAGACACCAAGTCTTGAAACTCAACTTCATTTTGCCTGAATACAACTTGGCAATTGAGATTCACAGTTGCTCTCCTCACAGATATCAGATTGGATGTGAACCGAGGTAGGTAAAAGGCAACTGAATCCTTTTCAAACAACTTCAGATTGCCTATCCCCTCTATTGGAATCTGATCACCATTAGCTATCCTAACATTCCCTGTGGTGGCTTTAATATCACTCATCAAACTCCTATCACTGATCATGTGATGAGTTGCTCCAGAATCAACTATAATAGGCTTAGTAGCCTCTCCACCAACACTAGAGTGTCTCCTTTGCTTCCTAGTTGTAACCAGAGCTTGGATATGCTCCATAAATGTCTCCCAATCCTTCCTCGTAATAGGACCATCAGCTCTTGATATCTCCGGTTCAGTGGATCCCAATCTTTCTCCCAATGACACACCCATGTAAGCTGAATAGGAGCATTCTCCTATGACCATTTGCACTTCCTTGACAAGTATTTGTAGGTGCTTTTCTATGCCAGCAAGATGTATGCTTGTCTTCCCATACATGCCCTTAGATCTCTTGGCCATGGAAAGCTTTCTAAGTCTTCCTTTCTTGCGGCTCATACCACTCTTCCCACAAGCTGGTTGCTTGTTCAGTTTAGGACCACTTTGTTCTCTTTGAACCAAAGCATCTACACCATCCGCATCAATCAGCTCTGACCACAAGCATCTAAGCTTTCTTATCAGCTGATTGAACTCATCTTTTCTCATCTCTAAGCCTCTGATAACCTTCTCAGCTTCACAGACCTTCATCAGATTGGACTTGTTCCCAAAAACTGCTTCAAGTTTCTCCCATATCTCCTTTGCGGCTTTACATTGCTATAAACCTCAACAAACGATTTAGAGAGAGATCCATGGATGATCTCAAGTGTTTCTGTGTCTTCTCTGACACACTTGTCTTCAACCTTCAGGTCATCTATTTGACTTCTCTAGTAGTCATATTCTCAAAAGCTTCCACCTTTACATGACTACTCAACAAACGATAGTTTTCCAAATCTGTTTCAACATATCCGGACACCTCCTAATAGGTTATCCATTCACGCAACACCTCAATCACAGATCTAAGCTTCACTTTCACACTGTGGTCGTTGGTTTCCATTAGAACCTTTCACCCAAACTGAGAAAATGAAGAATAGAAACCCAGAATCACCAATAACACGAAGAACACCAAAAAACACCAAGAACAAAGAACCCAGATTTCGAAAACACACACTCACCCCTTTGAGAATCCTGGCTCTGATACCATATTTACTTTTTATTTAGGGAGTGTATAGGCATGAGTTTAGGAAAGAATCAGATTGTTTGTACGAGAGATTAAGAGATTAGAGAGAATAGAGAGAGTATATATAGAGAGAGAGACTTGAAAATGAGAGAATTACAACATATATAGACTCAGATACAAGGGTTTTCGGGAATAAAGGGATAAGCTAGAGGAATCAAAAGACGCTTTGGTATCTTCTTTTATGGCCACAGAAACTACTTTAGCTTCTTCCTTGCTGGCCACAAAAGCTCCTTTTACTTTCCAGTTGTGCCAGCCTGTCCAAGACTCTCTCCTTATCCTTTCCAATGGCCATAGCAAGTGGATAAAGCTCAAGGTAACTTCTTCTTGACATAAAAGTTACCCAGGTAAACTTTGGTAAGTTTTGGTCGACCCGGAATGGTACGGCCTGTACAGCTTGTACGGACTGGTCGACCCAAACTCTCCCAAACCTTCCCGAACTTCCTTCTCTTCAGTCATCTCAAACCCCCCCCCCATCACTTATATTCATGTACTCACTTATTTAAACACTGAAGACCATTGTGCGTTTATGATCAGTTTGGATGAAAGCTACATTCCAAAGTCTTATGAGGAAGCTATGAAGGAAAAGGAATGGAAAGAGTCAGTTGGTGCTTAAGCAGATGCTATGATCAAGAATGACACTTGGTATGAGAGTGAACTTCCAAGAGTAAAGAAGGCAGTGTCTAGTAGATGGATCTTCACCATCAAGTATCCTGAAAATAGGAAGATAGATAGGAGAAAGAACAGACTGGTTGCAAGAGGTTTCACTCAAACATATGGTGAATACTACCTAGACACTTTTGCTCCTGTTGCAAAGCTTCACATCGTCAAAATAGTGTTCTCAGTGGCTGTTAATCTAAGATGGGGACTATGGCAGATGAATGTGAAGAATGTGTTTCTTCATGGAGAGCTTGAAGATGAGGTTTACATGTATCCTCCACCGGGTCTTGAGCACTTGGTAAAGGAAGGTAATCTCCTGAGGCTGAAGAAAGCTATATATGGTCTTAAGCAATCACCAAGAGCCTGGTACAACAAACTGAGTACTACCTTGAATGGGAGAGGCTTCAAGAGATCGTAGATCGACCATACTCTCTTAACCCTCATCACACCCTCAGGTATTATTGTCCTTCTAGTATATATTGATGATATCATAATAACTGGAAGTGACAAGGAAATTATACAAGCTACCAAGAAATATTTGAAATCTGTGTTTGAAATAAAAGACTTGGAAGAGATGAAATACTTACTTGGAATAGAGTTGTGTAGATCCAAGGAAGGTTTGTTTCTATCCCAAAGAAAGTATACACTTGATCTCTTGAAACATGCAGGTATAAAAGAAATAAGGACAGCCAAGACACCTTTGGAGGAAGGATACAAAGTCCCACGAGAGGGGGAGATAGAAGATAGTCCACCATTTCAAGATGCCAAGCTTTATAGAAAGCTTGTGGGTAAGTTGATATATATGACAATAACACGACCTGATATATGCTTTGCTGTGAACCAGGTGAGTCAACCCATGCAAGGGCCTAAGAAGCATCATTGGAACATTGTGAACCGGCTACTCATCAGATCATGGAATTTGGATGGGATGCAATGAGAGCGCATAAGTGGTTGGGTATTGTGATGCGGATTGGGCTGGAGATAGGATGGACATGAAGTCTACAACTGGCTATTGCACCTTCATTGGTGGGAACCTTATTACATAGAAGAGTAAGAAGCAGAAGGTGGTGTCATGTTCCAGTGCTGAAGCCAAGTATAGAGCCATGTTGAAGCTCACAAACGAATTGGTTTGGATCAAGGGTATACTGAAGCACTTGGGGATTGAGAAAGCCACACCTATGACCATGCATTGTGACAACCAAGCAGCTATACACATTGCCTCCACTCGGTATTCCACGAGAGGACAAAGCATATTGAAGTTGATTGCTATATGGTGAGGAAAATGATAGTATACAGAGACATCTAGCCATGCTACACCCGGAGTGAAGATTAGCTAGCTGATGTGTTTACCAAAGCAGCTAGGCAGAAGACCATTGAGTCCATTCACACTCGTCCTGAACTCATAGATCTTACCAGAAGGAACTGATCCCCTTGCCATGGGATCTTTACTGTTTTCCTTGTCAGGGTTTTATCCCTAAGAAGGGTTTTCCTTGATAAGGTTTTTAATGAGGGAGATCTCATGGCATCTAAACTTGACTGGTTCCCATGGTCAAGCTAGAGGGGGAGTATTGAACAGAGGTTATAAATGATAGAGGAAGACTGATGAAGAGGAGAGGAAATGGTTTGGAGCTGTCTGTATATGTCCGTACAACTAGGCCGTAGAGGCCGTAAACTTGGGCGAGCCAGATTACCTTGGTCGAGAAGTTACTCGGGTAAGAGTAACTCGACCAAGAGTTATTGTTACTAGTTACCAAGCGAATAAAGCTTGACTGAGTGGATAAGGCTCACGTTTGGACAGGCTGGCTCATGTCTGGAAGAGAATCTGGTCAAGATGCCAAAGGAATCTCGCGTGTGAAGCTTTCCAGCCCCAAGAATTCAAACGGGATGCTCCTAGACCATTGAATCCACACGCCTGTTGAAAAAGCTTATCCATAACCTTATCATGTATCCGTTGTAGAGCTTTCTCCTTCCTCTATATATTTGTAACTCTTGTTCATCAATAATATATCGAATCTTAAGTCTCTCTTTCTATAGTCTACTAGTCTCTCTCTCAATGGTTCCAGTCTTTCATGTCAAGTCTCTTCTTCTCTAGTCTAAATCTCTTCCTTAGTCTCTTGTTTCTATACTCTACACCTAGATTCTCTCAAACTTTCACCCCTCACGTGGAACCTTATATCCATCTTCTTAGGGCGTCTTCACTGTCTTCCCTCCAAGTTTACCTGCATCATTCAAAAGATCAAGTGTATATTTTCTTTGGGAAAGGAACAAACCTTCCTTGGATCTACATATCTCAATTCCAAGGAAGTATTTCATTTCCCCCAAGTCTTTGATCTCAAAAACCGACTTTAGAAAGTCTTTGGTTGATTGAATACCAACCTTGTCACTTCCTGTGATGATGATATCATCAACATACACAAGAAGGACTACAACACCTGATGGAGTGATCAAGGTGAAGAGTGTGTGGTGTAGTTCTGACTTCTTGAAGCCTTTCCCATTGAGAGTAGTACTAAGCTTGGTGTATCAGGCTCTATGAGACTGCTTTAGACCATATATGGCATTCTTCAGCCTCAAAACGTTTCCATCCATAACCAAATGATCAAAACCAGGAGTAAGATCTTTTGATATCTTAGACAAATAAGTAACCAGAAAGAGACTAAGAACAGATTTGAGGAAGAGTAGACCCGATTTAGACTTAAGGATAAAAGAGACTAAGAGAGACTATGAAGAACATTATGAAGACTCGAAAACTAGAGATAACTGTAGGATTTTTTTCATCCTCAAGGGGTTACAATATATAGAGTGGATGTGGTCGACCAAGGGCGCGCCTAATACAAAAAGGAGGCTTCCTGGCCAAGAAAATGGAATCAGCATCTTTGACAAGATGTTGATCCTTCCAGCTCGTGCCAGCCTGTCCACGCGGAGAGCTCCTTCCTTTCCAACGGCTGGATAAGGTTACCTCTCCATAAAATCACCTCGGGTCAGTTGGTTTTACTTGAAGTGTAAAACTTGGTCGAGTGCTTTTGGTCGACCTTGTACGGCATGTACGGCCTGTACGGCATGTACGGCCTGTACGGCCTGTACGAACTTGTACGGACAAGGTCGACCCAAAACCTTCTCCTCTCTTTCTTCTTTCTATTGAAACCTATGTAGATACCTCAACTTAACACCTTCCCTCAAGCTTGACCATATGGAACGAGTCAAGCCTGGAAGGCTATGAGTTCTTCCTCATTAAAAACCTCCCCCAAGGAAAACCCTTTTGGGATAAAACCTTGATGAGGGAAAAAGAGTAAAGACCCCATAGCAGGGTATTAGCTAAGTTGGGTTAGATCAATGAGTCCCAACCACACATGGATGGACTCCATTGTCTTATGTCTAGCCGCCTTTGTAAACACATCTACCAACTGATCCTCACTTCTTGTGTAGCATGGCAAGATCACTCCTAACCCAATCATCTGTCTCACCTTGTGGCAATCGACCTCAATGTGCTTGGTCCTTTCATGGAATACTGAGTTGGAAGCAATATGGATTGCGGCTTGGTTATCACAATGCATAGTCATTGGTGTAAACTGATCTATCCCCACATGCTTCAGAATGCCTTTGATCCACACCAACTCGTTTGTAAGCTTAAGCATCGCCCTATACTCAGCTTCTGCACTAGAAAGAGACCACCTTCTGCTTCTTGCTCTTCCATGTAACCAAGTCCCCACCTATGAAGGTGCAGTAACTTGTAGTTGACTTCCTATCCATCCCATCTCCTGCCCAATCTGCATCACATAGCCCACCACTTATGTTCTTCTATTGCATCCCATCCAGACTCCAAGGTTTGGTGACCCATTTAGATACATCAAGATCCTCTCAACCATGTGCCAAAGATGTTCCTTTGGAACTTGCATGTATTGGCTCACCTGGTTCACAGCAAAGCAGATATCAGGTCGGGTAATGGTAAGGTAAATCAACTTACCAACAAGCTTCCTATAAAGCTTGGGATCATGGAATGGTCGGTTGTCTTCAATTTCCCCCCTCACGAGGAACCTTATACCCATGCTCTAATAGCATCTTGGCTGTATTTCCTCCATATTTACCTGCATATTTCAAGAGATCAAGTGTATACTTTCTTTGGGACAGAAATAATCCTTCTTGGATCTACATATCTCAATACCAAGGAAGTATTTCATCTCTCCCAAATCTTTTATTTCAAAAACAGATTTAAGAAAGTCCTTAGTGGATTGAATACCAGCCTTGTCACTTCCTATGATGATGATATCATCAACATACACAATAAGGACTACTATACCTGATGTGGTCGAGAGAGTGAATAAGGTGTGATGCAGTTCAAACTTCTTGAACCCTTTTCCATTAAGAGTACTGCTCAACTTGTTGTACCATGCTCTAGGGGATTGTTTTAGACCATAGATTGCCTTCTTAAGTCTGAGCACATTTCCCTTCTTCACTAAGTGTTCCAGACCTGGTGGAGGGTGCATATAGACTTCATTTTCAAGTTCTCCTTGAAGGAAAGCGTTCTTAACATCCATTTGCCAAAGTACCCAATCGAGATTGACCGCAAGTGACAAGATGATCCTAATAGTGTGGAGCTTTGCCACTGGTGCAAAAGTATCCACATAATCCTCTCCATAGGTTTGGGGAAAGCCTCTTGCAACCAATTTATTCTTCCTCCTATCAATCTTCCCATTAGGCAAGTATTTAATGGTGAAGATCCATCTATTGGAAATTGCCTTCTTTCCTCTTGGTAACTCACTTTCATACCAAGTGTCATTCTTGATCATTACATCTGCCTCAGCACCAACTGATTCCTTCCATTCCTTGTCTTTAGCAGCTTCCTCATAGGATCTTGGTATGTAACTCTCGTCGAATGTGACCATGAAGGCGCAATGGTCTTCTGGATATTTTGTGAACGAGCATACTACCTGAGTTGGGTGTTCAACAGCTTGGGCATTGTAGTATATCCTAGTGTGAACCTAATCAGATGGAGTTTTTCTTATCCTTGAGCTTCTCCTCAATGGTTGTTGTTGTTCCACTACACCATCTCCATATTCAACCTCCTCTTGATGCCCTGAACTCCTCTGACCTTCTTGAGTGTCACCACCTTGATCATGAGAACCGGAGCTTCCATCTTTCTGGAGAGTTAAACTCTTCTTGACCAGAATCAAATTCTTCACTACTATCTGAGCTTCCACCTTCCTGTCTTCAAGGTTTCCACTCTCATGACCAAGGTGGGGAGACTGGTTTGCTTCATTTGTCCCTGCTGGACCATTTCCATTCGGGTTCTTGGTCACTCCAATGCCAAGACCTTCCAAGATGATTCTTAGAGTTGCTGCCTTATCCGAGGTACGGTCCTTTAACTCTTCTTGATTCTTTTCCTCTTAGTGCCTCCTCGCTTCTATGAACTTCACATCCCTAGACACCAGAACCCTTCTTGCCACAGGATCATAGCATTTGTATCCCTTTTGAGTTATGGAGTAGCCAATAAACATTGCCTTAGTATTCTTGGCCTCCAACTTGTTTCTCATCTCCCCCGGAATCAGTACATAGCATAAGCATCCAAAGACCCTCAGATAGTCTACTGATGGCTTGTAATTGTTTAGAACCTCAAAAGGAGCTTGATCTTGCAATACCTTTGTGGGTGTGTGGTGGATCAGATAACAAGTTGTAGCCACAACATCACTCCAAAACCTCTTTGGTACATTGGCTTGAAACATTAGGGACCTTGATACCTCCATAAGATGGTGATTCTTCCTCTCAGAAACTCCATTCTGCTGAGGAGTATATGGACAACTGGTTTGATGAAGGATCCCATGTTGAGCTAAGTGATCCTTGAATGCATGATTGGGGTATTCCCCTCCATTATCTGATCTAAAGATCTTAAACTTAGCATGATAATGGTTTGTCACATATGATTGAAAGTTCTTAAATACATCAAGGACCCTATCTTTAGATGGAATAAGTGTTAACTAGGTGTATTTGGATTTTTCATCAATGAATGTTACAAAATACTTATGATTGTCTCTAGATATGCAAGGTGCAGTCCAACCATCAGAATGAATCAAGTCAAAGCAATTCTCATAAACAATAGATGATCTTGGAAAGACAGTCTTACAATGCTTGCCTGAAATGCAAGCTTCACACTCATTATTTTCTAAAACAACACCTAGTAACATCAATTTCAAAGCTCTAACATGAGGATGTCCTAGTCTAGCATGCCACAAAGCATTCTTTTCAAAGCAGAAGAACCAGTAGTAAAAGAACAACTAAAATCAGAAACAGGAGCAAGCTCTTCAGGCATATATAACTCACCCTTGGTAACTCCCTTCCAATCAACTTGTGGCTCTCAATATCCTGAAACTCAACATAATTAGGACTGAATATAACCTTGCAATTCAAATCAGTAGTGCACTTCTTAACAGACAACAGGTTTGAAGTGAATTCATGTATATAAAAAGCTCTTGAGTTCTTACTAAACAGTTTCAGGTTACCTACTCCTCTAATAGGAGTTTTGTCACCATTAGCAATCATAACATGACCATTAGCTGGTTCAATATATTTAATCAAATTGGTGTCACTTTTCAAGTGATGAGAAGCACATTAGTCTACTATCAATGGTTTAGATAAGCTACTAGCAGTGTGACAAGTACCAAGACTAGAACTAGCAAGACTTAGGCGATCATTTCCATTCTCTATTGTCCTACCAGTTCTAACAGTCCTAGCATCATTCACATTCTCTAGCTTACTAGCAATCATTGAAGCACCAAGAGAATACACATTAAGGTTACCAAAGACATTACCATTCTCCTTAAGCATTTTGATGAGAGCCTCAATGTCAGACTCCTTATGTAGTCTTGATCATTGCTCTTGCTGGTGCTTCCTGTGTAGGCAAGCAGGGACTTTCCATCACTTGCTTCCCTCTTATCACCATCGATTGTCTTGCTTGAACCAGAACAATTTGGGCCCTCCGAGATGTGAGCTCTAGCTTCCCTCTCCTTCATGAACTTGTCCGGCTTGAGATGTGGGTGGAGGATCCAGCATTGACTCTTCTTGTGGCCATGCTTCTTGCAGTGATAACAGTTCCCATTGAACCTCCTCTCTTCATACTTGTTGTAAGCACCCTTGTTTGCCATTGGAACTGTTAAGTTGTGGTATATACACACTGTTGAAGAGAAAGAGGGAAGAGAGGAGAAGGCTTTGAGTCGACCTTTTCTGTACAAGGCCGTACAAGGTCGACCAAAAGCACTCGACCAAGTTTTACCATCCGAATAAAACTAAACTGACCCGAGGTGATTTTCTAGAGAGGTAACCTTATCCAGCCGTTGGAAAGGAAGAAGCTCTCTGTGTGGATAGGCTGGCACAGGCTGGAAAGGATCCGCATCTCGTCAAAGATGTTGATGCCATTTACTTGGCCAGGAAGCCTCCCATTCAAATTAGGCGCACCCTTAGTCGATTCGAGCCACTCCTTTTCTCCCTTTGCTTTCTGAAAACCCTTGTAGCTTTGTCTATATATTGTAACCCCTTGAGGATGAATAAAGCATACAATTCTCTCTAAGTTTTCGAGTCTTCATAATGTTCTTCATAGTCTCTTATAGACTCTCTTAGTCATAAGTCTAAATCGAGTCTTCTCTTCCTCAAATATGTTCTTAGTCTCTTTCTGGTTACTTATTTGTGTAAGATATCAAAAGATCTTATGGTATCAGAGCCAGGTTTGTCATAATCTGGGCTCGTGTTTATCAAGTTGAAGAAGATCAAGGTTGGAACTTTTTGAAGATCCAAGGTGGTTCTTTGTAGATCCGGGTAGAAGACTGAAGTTTGAGGCTTGTGTGGTGCAAAAGCTTGAGTCTTTCACGTTTCTTACCTTCAACGCCTCAACCGTTTCACTCGTTTCTGGGTTCATCAGTGTTCTAAGATCTAGATCTACTCGTTTTCAAGCTTTTGAAGTTAAGCTGGTTGAAGATGGAGAATGTTAGCATGAAGGTTCCAGTTACTCTCAAGGGGAGTAACTATATGTTGTGGTCTCGTCTTGCAAAGACTGTTGTGGGAAGTAGGGTCTATGGGGGCACATCACATCTGGTGAGGCTCCTAAGCTCATTACTCAAGAAGGTGAAGCTGCAAGTGCCACAAGTGAAGTGGAGAAGTGGCAGCAAGAGGATATGATGGTGATGACACTTCTTCAAGATCACTTGAGACCTCTATCATGGAAGCTTATAGCTACTGTGAAACTGCAAAGGATCTATGGGATACATTGAAGAAAGTGTATGGGAACATTTCAAACTTGAGCCGGGTGTTTGAGGTGAAGAGGGCAATCAATGGGTTGATACAAGAAGATATGGAGTTTACTAAGCATCTTGGGAGGTTCCGAGCACTCTGGTCTGAGCTTGAGATGTTGAGGCCAAGCACGGTTGATCCTGATGAGTTGAATGAGAGGCGTGAGCAAGACAAAGTCTTTGGACTTCTTCTCACCCTGAATCGAGCTTACAACAGCCTCATCAAGCATATCTTGAGAGATGAGAAGCTTCCATCTCTAGAAGATGTGTGTGCTCAGATCCAAAAGGAACAAGGTTCTATTGGGTTATTTGGAGGTAAAGGGGAACTTACTTTGGCAAATCAAGCTGCACAAACCGACCAGACTGAAGCTCCAATGGAAAACAAGGCTACTTACAACAAGTATGAATATAGGAGGTTCAATGGGAATTTTTATCACTGCAAGAAGCATGGCCACACGAAGAGTCAACGTTGGATCCTCCACCCACATCTCAAGCCGGCCAAGTTCATGAAGGAGAGGGAAGCTAAAGATCACATCTCGGAGGGCCCAAATGGTGGTGGTTCAAGCAAGAAAACTGATGGTGATAAGAGGGAAGCAAGTGATGGAAAGTCCTTGGTTTCCTACACAGGAAGCACCAGCAGGAGCAATGATCAAGACTACATAAGGAGGTCTGACATTGAGGCTCTCATCAAAATGCTTAAGGAGAATGGTAATGTCTTTGGTAATCTTAATGGGTATTCTCTTGGTGCTTCAATGATTGCTAGTAAGCTAGAGAATGTGAATGATGCTAGGACTGTTAGAACTGGTAGGACAATAGAGAATGGAAATGATCGCCTAATTCTTGCTAGTTCTAGTCTTGGTACTTGTCACACTGCTAGTAGCTTATCTAAACCATTGATAGTAGACTCAGGTGCCTCTCATCACATGATAAGTCACACCAATTTGATTAAATATTTGAACCGGCCAATGTTCATGTTAGGATTGCTAATGGTGACAAAATTCATATTAGAGTAGTGGGTAAGCTGAAACTGTTTAGTAAGAACTCAAGAGCTTTCTATATGCTTGAATTCACTTCAAACCTGTTGTTTGTTAAGAAATGCACTACTGATTTGAATTGCAAGGTTATATTCAGTCGTAATGATGTTGAGTTTCAGGATATTGAGAGCCACAAGTTGATTGGATAGGGAGTTACCAAGGGCGAGTTATATATGCTTGAAGAGCTTGCTCCTGTTTTTTATTTTAGTTGCTCTTTTACTACTGCTTCTTCTGCTTTTAATAAGAATGCTTTGCGGCATTCTAGACTAGGACACCCTCATGTTAGAGCTTTGAACTTGATGTTACCAGGTGTTGTTTTTGAAAATAATGAGTGCGAAGCTTGCATTATAGGCAAGCATTGTAAGACTGTCTTTCCAAGATCATATATTGTTTATGAGAATTGCTTTGATTTGATTCATTCTGATGTTTTGACTGCACCTTGCATATCTAGAAACAATCATAAGTATTTTGTAACATTCATTGATGAAAAATCCAAATACACCTGGTTAACACTTATTTCATCTAAAGATAGGGTCCTTGATGCATTTAAGAACTTTCAATCAGATGTGACTAACCATCATCATGCTAAGTTTAAAATATTTAGATCAGATAATGGAGGGGAATACACCAGTCATGCAGTCAAGGATCACTTAGCTCAACATGGGATCATTCACTAAACCAGTTGTCCCTATACTCCTCAGCGGAATGGAGTTGCTGAGAGGAAGAATCGCCATCTTATGGAGGTAGCAAGGTCCCTAATGTTTCAAACCAATGTACCAAAGAGGTTTTGGAGTGATGCTGTGGCTACAGCTTGTTATCTTATCAACCGCACACCCACAAAGGTATTGCAAGATCAAGCTCCTTATGAGGTTCTAAACAAGTACAAGCCATCAGTAGACTATCTGAGGGTCTTTGGATGCTTATGCTATGTACTGATCCCTGGGGAGATGAGAAATAAGTTGGAGTCCAAGGCACTAAGGCAATGTTTATCGTCTACTCCACAACTCAAAAGGGATACAAGTGCTATGATCCTGTGGCAAGAAGGGTTCTGGTGTCTAAGGATGTGAAGTTCATAGAAGAGAGGGGGCACTAAGAGGAAAAGAATCAAGAAGAGTTGAAGGACCGTACCTCGGATAATGCAGCAACTCTAAGAATCATCTTGGAAGGTCTTGGCATTGGAGTGACCAAGAACCCGAATTGAAATGTTCCAGCAGGGACAAATGAAGCAAACCAGTCTCCCCACCTTGGTCATGAGGGGGGGGGGAAACACTGAAGAGCAGGAAGGTGGAGGCTCATATAGTAGTGAAGAATTTGATTCTGGTCAAGAAGAGTTCGACTCTCCAGAAGAAGATGGAAGCTCCGGTTTTCATGATCAAGGTGGTGACACTCAAGAAGGTCAGAGGAGTTCAGGGCATCAAGAGAGGTTGAATCTGGAGAGGGTGTAGAGGAACAACAACAACCATTGAGGAGAAGCTCAAGGTTAAGAAGACCCCCATCTGATTAGGTTCACACTAGGGTATACTACAATGCCCAAGCTATTGAACACCCAACTCAGGTAGCATGCTCGTTCACACAATATCCAGAAGAACATTGTACTTTCATGGTCAGCTTGGACGAGAGTTACATACAAAGATCCTATGAGGAAGTTGTTAAAGACAAAGAATGGAAGGAATCAGTTGGTGCTGAGGCAGATGCAATGATCAAGAATGACACTTGGTATGAAAGTGAGTTACCAAGGGGAAAGAAGGAAGTTACCATTAGATGGATCTTCATTATCAAATACTTGGCTAATGGGAAGATTGATAGGAGGAAGACCAGATTGGTTGCAAGAGGCTTTACCCAAACTTATGGAGAGGATTATGTGGATACTTTTGCACCAGTGGCAAAGCTCCACACTATTAAGATCATCTTGTCACTTGCAGTCAATCTCGAGTGGGGACTTTGGCAAATGGATGTGAAGAATGCTTTCCTTCAAGGAGAATTTGAAGATGAAGTCTATATGAACCCTCCACCAGGTCTGGAACACTTAGTGAAGAAGGGAAATGTTCTCAGACTCAAGAAGGCAATCTATGGTCTAAAACAATCCCCTAGAGAATGGTACAGCAAGTTGAGCACTACTCTTAATGGAAAAGGGTTCAAGAAGTCTGAACCGGATCACACTTTATTCACTCTCTCGACCACATCAGGTATTGTAGTCCTTCTTGTGTATGTTGATGTTATCATCATCACAGGAAGTGACAAGGCTGGTATTCAATCCACTAAGGGCTTTCATAAATTTGTTTTCGAAATTAAGAATTTGGGAGATATGAAATACTTCCTTGGTATTGAGATATGTAGATCCAAGGAAAGATTATTTCTGTCCCAAAGAAAGTATACACTTGATCTATTGAATTATGCAGGTAGATATGGAGGAAAGACAGCCAAGATGCCATTAGAGGATGGGTATAAGGTTCCTCGTGAGGGGGAGATTGAAGACAGCCAACCATTCCAAGATCCCAAGCTTTATAGGAAGCTTGTTGGTAAGTTGATTTACCTCACCATTACCCGACCTGGTATCTGCTTTGCTGTGAACCAGGTGAGCCAACACATGCAAGTTCCAAAGGAACATCATTGGCACATGTTTGAGAGGAACCTAATGTATCTAAACGGGTCACCGAACCTTGGAGTCTGGATGGGATGCAATAGAAGCACAAAAGTGGTGGGATATTGTGATGCAGATTGGGCAGGAGATAGGATGGATAAGAAGTCGACCATTGGATACTGCACCTTCATAGGTGGGAACCTAGTTACATGGAAGAGCAAGAAGCAGAAGGTGGTCTCTTGTTCTAGTGCAGAAGCTGAGTATAGGGCAATGTTGAAGCTTACAAACGAGCTGGTGTGGATCAAAGGCATTTTGAAGCATGTGGAGATAGATCAGTCTACACCAGTGACTATGCATTGTGATAACCAAGCCGCAATCCATATAGCTTCTAACTCAGTTTTCCATGAAAGAACCATGCACATTGAGGTCGATTGCCACAAGGTGAGACAAATGATTTGGCTAGGAGTGATCTTGCCTTCCAACACAAGGAGTGAGGATCAATTGGCAGATGTATTTACAAAGGTGGCTAGACAGAAGACAATGGAGTCCATCCATGTGAGGTTGGGACTTATTGATATAACCCAACTTAGCTAATCCCATGCTATGGGATCTTTACTCTTTTTCCCTCATCAATGTGTTATCCCAAAAAGGGTTTTCCTTGGTGAGGTTTTTAATGAGGAAGACCTCATAGCCTTCCAAGCTTGACTTGTTCCATATGGTCAAGTTTGAGGGGGAGTGTTAAGTTGAGGTATCTACATAGGGTTTAAGAGAAAGAAGGAAGAGAGGAGAAGGCTTTGAGTCGAACTTGTCCGTACAAGGCCGTACAGTCCGTACAAGGTCTACCAAAAGCACTCGACCAAGTTTTACCATCCGGGTAAAACCAAACTGACCCAAGGTGATTTTCTGGAGAGGTGACCTTATCCAACTGTTGGAAAGGAAGAAGCTCTCCGCGTGGACAGGCCGGCACAGGCTGGAAAGGATAAGCATCTTGTCAAAGATGCTGATGCCATTTACTTGGCCAGGAAGCCTCCCTTTCAAGTTAGCCGCGCCCGTCGATTTGAGCCACTCCTTTTCTCCCTTTGCTTTCTGAAAACCCTTGTAGCTTTCTCTATATATTGTAACCCCTAGAGGATGAATAAAGCATACAATTCTCTCTAAGTTTTCGAGTCTTCATAATGTTCTTCATAGTCTCTTATAGTCTCTCTTAGTCTTAAGTCTAAATCGAGTCTTCTCTTCCTCAAATCTATTCTTAGTCTCTTTCTGGTTACTTATTTGTCTAAGATATCAAAAGATCTTAGGAGCTTCAGTCTGGTCGGTTTTCGCAGCTTGGTATGCCAAAGTAAGTTCCCTTTTACCTCCAAATAACCCAATAGAGCCTTGTTCCTTTTGGATCTGAGCACACACATCCTCTGGAGATGGAAGCTTCTCAGCTCTCAAGATAAGCTTGATGAGGCTGTTGTAAGCTGGATTAAGGGTGAGAAGAAGTCCAAAGACTTTGTCTTGCTCACGCCTCTGATTCAGCTCATCAGGATCAACCGCGCTTGGCCTCAGCATCTCAAGCTCAGACCAGAGTGCTCGGAACCTACCAAGATGCTTAGTAAACTCCATATCTTCTTGTATCAACCCATTGATTGCCCTCTTCACCTCAAACACCCGGATAAATTTTGAGATGTTCCCATACACTTTCTTCAGGGTATCCCATAGATCCTTTGCAGTTTCACAGTAGCTACAAGCTTCCATGATAGATGTCTCAAGGGATCCTTGAAGAAGTGTCATCACCATCATATCCTCTTGCTGCCACTTCTCCACTTCACTTGTGGGACTTGCAGCTTCACCTTCTATAGTAATGAGCTTAGGAGCCTCACCAGATGTGATGTGCCCCCATAGACCCTTACTTCCCAAAGCAGTCTTCACAAGACGAGATCACAACAAATAGTTACTCCTTTTGAGAGTACTGGAACCTTCATGCTAACACTCTCCATCTTCAACCAGCTTAACATCAAAAGCTTGGAAACGAGTAGATCTAGATCTTAGAGTACTGATGAACCCAGAAACGAGTGGAAAGGTAGAGTCTTTGAAGGTAAGAGCGAGAAAGAGTCAAGCTTTTGCACCACACAAGCTTCAAACTTCAGTCTTCTACCCGGATCTACAAATAACCACCTTGGATTTTCAAAAAATTTCAACCTTGATCTTCTTCAACTTGATGAACACGATCCCAGATTATGATGAACCTGGCTCTGATACCATAAGATATTTTGATATCTTAGACAAATAAGTAACCAGAAAGAGACTAAGAACAGATTTGAGGAAGAGTAGACCCGATTTAGACTTAAGGATAAAAGAGACTAAGAGAGACTATGAAGAACATTATGAAGACTCGAAAACTAGAGAGAACTGTATGATTTATTCATCCTCACGATTTGTAATGTTCCATACACTTCCTAGCATCCTAGATCGATCGACAGCAGCAATCGAGCATCGATTGACAGAACTTTTCCGGAGGTACACAAAATTCTTCCTTCCAATGCCTATAATTCTCCACCATCGATCAATGGGAACAAACCATCGTCGATTGACTGGCGTTTCAAGCAAGGTATGAGAGCTTTTGATGCTGAGGACAAAAGCCTTTTCCATTGGGAAAAGAAAGATGAGTATGGCATCTACAGAGATGAGAATGGCAATGCACGAGCTACCGACAGAAGAGTGGTGAATGTGCAAGCTGAAGACATAAGAGCAGTTCTAGATGGAGCTAATTTGTTTGAGCAGAGCTACATATGTTTACTAGAACTTGCAGCAAAGATCTCTATGTCTATGACAAATCAAAGGACATACAACAAAGCAGGGATTGATGATATTGTGCATGAGATCTACAAAGCTCAAGAGATGTCACTGGATTATTTCTACAAGAGGCTGGATGATGTCTACTATCCTATAGACAAATGGCTCACCGATTTGACTACACGGATGGATGAGATAAAGCAAGATTTGGATACTGTTCAGAGACAGCATGCGTTTGGGGCAGACAGACTGTCATCGATCGATGGTAACATCAGACCATCGATCGTCACTGAATCCAACAGATAGAAGACCGCAGTAGAAATACAATTGGAAAATAGGTTCGATGAGATTGATTTTTCTTAGAGCCTGATGAAGGAATATATTTCTCAGCAATTGAAGTATATATCAGAGACTACAGCTGCCAGACTTAGACTGCTACAGAACATAATTGACAAACTACATAAGGGAATGCATTTAATGGAGTTTGTCAGAGCGATTATAAGGAATGAGAAAACCAGAGCAGGTGAGGCAATTATGATCCTCATTGGTACATGGTTTCAGAAGAGCAAAGAAGATGTAAACACTTGTTTTATAAGTGTTGATCCACCTCCATACTAGTCAGAGAGTTCACAACGTCGAGCATAAGACTATAACCAAGCGCTGACTGGGAGGCAACCCATTGTTTAGTAAATCTTTATTTTATTTTAGTTATAGTACTATTTATTTCGAGTTTTACTTTGTTTTGTAGACTGTTTGAGTCCACAATTGATCGACACCATAGAGGCAGCATCAGTTGACAATGGATCGCGACCATCGATCGATCACACACGCCTACCATCGATAGACACTCTTTTACAGAGTCTGGTATCGAGCTTTCTACTTATGTTATTTACCTATAATTTAATTTTTCTTAACCAATCTGGGACGACTTACACCGGAGACAGTGTAATTTAAATGTGGGGAGGTTCATTAATGCTATTTGATTTATTTTGATCTTTAATTACTATATATATATAAGTTTTTCACAAAAGTTTTATTGTGTCAAGAAAGGGATTATGATCAAGATTTATTATTGACTAATCACACTTTAGCATCATTCTTAGAAGGTTGTTTACAGAGATTACTAGATATACCAAAGTGGATCATCCTGCCACTATATCACACTTGCTTAGAAAGTTTGAAGGAACCGAAGCTGATTTCCAACATTAATCCTGACATTATTTACTTTCTTTAGGGCTTGGAATACACTGGATCAGATTCCTTCTGCAAGTCTAGGAACAAGTCATTTCACCTTTGATTCCTTTCTCTCTTTTCTTCAGCATCTACCTAAAAGCTTAAAATATTGAGATGACTTCCCGACATCCAGAGGGGTAGGTAAATTAACGATGACACCACTATTCTAATTCGGAGGAACAATCACACATTGTTGGAAGCGAGGGGTAGGTACATTACGATGACCCCACTATTCGCCTACAACTTTGCCCAAAAAGCAAAAGAAAATTAATAAAAAAATAAAAAAGCAAAACAAAAGGAAAAAGAAAAAAAAGAAAAAAGAAAAGAAAAGAAAAAGAAAAGAAAAAAAAGAAATAAAAAGAAGAAGAAAATCGAAAATGAAATGGCAAGATGGACTGTATCAGCATCATTGTCCATTAATTTTGAGATTTAAAAAGATTTAGAGAGAAAAGAGGGAAGAAAGGAATCAAATAAGAATTTGTGACTAGTTGTTCAGAAACTTGCAGAGGTAAGAATCCATATGTCCTTTGATCGATACTCCCAAGGTAAAGCCTACACTTTTATTTTATGCAAAGAAATGAAGCCAGTAGAGGGGTGAGTCAAACTCGTATTTGTTAAGTTGCTAGTAGACTGGATTTGGTTGCTATAGTAGGATAGGGTATACAAAGTTTCTCAGTGATTGACTTGATATGAAGTGGTTGCAACAAAGTAGGGTGACAATTATACTTAGACATTATGTGATTCTCCGCTTTTCAAAACCTCTTTCACAAGCTTGGTTGGCTTGAGAACAAGCAAAAGGTTAACTCTGGGGGATTTGATATAGCCTATTTATTACCAGTTTTAGGTCATGTTATAGGCTCTATATAGGGTCTATTATGTGTGTCTAGGCTATGTTTTGGAGTATTTACAGGTCCATGAACGTTTTAGAGATATATGGAGATACTTGGAGCTTTTGGACCATTTAGAGGAGAAGAATCCGTAGATGACCTTGTGATAAGTCAAAGTACAAGACTATCATCGATCAGCGACACAACCTTGGCGTCGACCGGCGTTAAAAGACCAACATCGATCGATGCTGCACACTTGCCATCGATCAACATCCAGTTCGCAGACAACCAATTCAAAGCCCAAGATTAAAGACAAATGACGAAAAATGCCCTGAACAAGTTTTGACCGAACTTGTAGGGTTTTTATATGTATGTATGCGGGGTGTGCTTTTGAGGACACGCTGACAAAGCTTTATTCTATATTTCTATATTTTTAGGGGAAAAGATTCATAATTCCTTAGGTTGACTTGTATTGGAACCCAAGCATTTTATCTATGCATTATATCCAGACTATTGTTCTTACTTTAATTATGTTTGAGTAGTTATCAACTAGATTTAGGGTTAAATGATAGCAATCATGGATTAGCCCAAAAGTAGGATTGTTAGGTTAAGTTAGTACCAATCAATTTAGTTGTGCTTCATGCTTGCATTCTACAGTAGTTAACTTGGATCTCAAAAGTACAACATGGACGACTAAGAGAGTAGGTTATGTGCCAAAATAGACTCCAATGAACTAGGTTGTTAGGCGCATGCGAGAGATGGTCTAATAAGTCTGGTGGACTTATCAAATCTCATTCACACCTCCTTCTGATTTCACTGTCGATCGACATCAAGCCTTAGACGTCAATTGATGGTCTTTGCTTTTGCTCGCATAAGAGAGTTGGAGTTAAAAGAGTCAGAACGGTTAATATTTGAGTTCTAGAATATTTAAATTTTCATGCTTTCTATTCCGTATAACCCATTAGGCTTGAAACACATGATCTAGCATTTATACATTTACATCTAGTTAGTTTATTATCATATTTCCATATTTACATTATTAGAATATTTCCATATTTGCATCTCTACTTCTTGATAAGGAATATTTCCTTAATTGACTATTTGCCACTAATATATATATTCGCCTAGCTTAGTCTTTATAAATAAGAAATTTATTGTGTGTCATTGCTCTCTGTGGATTCGATCCCTAAGTACTACACCTTATTTCTCTTGGCAAGAGTATTAATAGTGTGTTAAGACTAGGGTTAATTTGATAGTTAATTGTTTATGATATTTATACCCTACTGGAACAATAAAATATCGCATGTCAGACATCACCAATGGCATGCTTGGGGTTCTGCTGCAATAATATTTTGGATGTGCATAAAGAACCACCCCGGCAAATAGTGGGTGGGAGCGCACTCCCAGTGTGGCAAATAGGGCCATGTTAGGAATTTTGGTCATCAAGGAAGACATGGTCAATCCAATAAAATCTTGGGACGAGGATGTGTCTGATGTGGATCACCTAGATACCAATCTGGGACTGTCGGACTCAACTATTAGGAGTCGCAGCTAGAGTGCCACTCCTTTTACCGGTCCCAGAAAAGAGGCAAGAAAAACGATCGAGGGTTTTTGTCATAGGTGATCATGAAGGAGCAAATATAATTATGGCGTCTGTCGAGGTAGGAGGAGTGGTGGGGTACACTCTCTTTTGATACCGGTGAGACACTTAGTTTGTGAGCCTAAGGCTCACCCGTTGGTAGAATTGTAAGGGAAAATTCAATCAGGGACTTCAGGGGTTGGGACTGCAGGAGTAAAGAGAATGTTGACCATGAGAGTGTATGTGGGAGTGCCAATATCTCTCGTAGGTGTGAACCTGCCTATAGACTAGATGGAGTTGGAATGATAAGAAGTGATAGAGTGAATGGATTTGTTGACTCGACATGAGGATGTAAAAAACAATCAAACAAGGTGTTTGAATGGCGAAGAATTAATCTAGTGTTTCAAAAGAAAAAAGAGTTTTGGGATGGTTAGTATTTAAAAATGTATTCGTGATTAGAGGCGTGTCAATGTTAGATGTGTGTCAGTGTTTGGCGATGTGGCATCGTGTAAAAAATGTTAGGATGTGGCTTAGTCGTACCATTGCTCAGCAAGAAACCTGAGAAAGTGGTAATTGAATGGATATGAGGTGACCATATGAATGGATTAGACCACAGTGTGTGTCCATATGTCCTCGATAGAAAGGGATATTTAGTCTTATATGGAACAACGAGTAACACATGAACCTTTATTATATGAATGTTGCAAGCATAATAGGCAAATCGGAAGGGGAATGACACGTACTTAGAAATGAAAGCTCAAAGATTGGATACCATTCCTGCAGTAATCGAGTATGCATACGTATTTGTGCGTTTATAAGGATCCCACTGAACTAAAATAGCGCATACGTCGTAGAGCGGAATTCGTAACATTGTGTAGTCAAGGAAACCGCACTTGTCAGCACCATAGAGTTCCTTGAGTTAAAGAAGCAGCTAAAGGACTTGGTGGAGAAAAGATTCACCTAACCAGGTAGCTTTCTTGGGGAAGCACACACACTATTATAAGGACGAAATGGATGAGTTTTCGACGTTGCGCGGTTTAATGAGGAAAAAATTGTTGAGTTGTTGGAACCTACTGCAAGTAGCTTTGGATTTCTCTAAGAGAAATTTTCCATTACGTTAATGCCAAATTCTGATATCAAAGGAAAATATCCAGAAGACAACATTAAGAACTGGTAATGGACAATAAGAGTTGTCAAAAAGCGTCTTTGGATCGACTGATGCACAACCTGTTCTTGTGAAATGGATGGTCGACGATTCAAGTGTATTAGTATAAGCATGTGGTAGTGATGATCGAAGACCAGTAGTCTACCCCACCGAAGGAGTGTGAAGGTACTTGGGAGTACCCTGATAAGTTGAGTGAGAAGAAGTGTTTGCTAAGCTAATCAATGGAGATGTAATTCGGTATCAAGCAACAGTGAATAAAAAATTTCTATCCAAAAGAGAGTGACCGACTTGGACAACAAGACCTGACAGACAAGGAAAGGGAAAAGCCGGGCCCCCAACTTCTTTTTATTTTAAAAGGGAAAAGCCGGTTAGTCCTACAGCACATTAGGTTAAAACTACGATCCCTTCCCCTTTTATTATAAATAGGAGAGCCTCCTTCTCATATTCTCCATAAAACACAGTGAAGCTCTGAGGAGATCCCAAGCCATTGAGTCGTCACCGTGGAACCCTAGACGCCGGCGAGTCTCCGCCCTTATTTTCGTTTGCTTCTTCATTTTCTCTTGTTCTTCATTGTTCATCGGATCAGAGAAGTAAGTCTACTTTCCCTTCTTCCTCTTCAACGATTTGTCACTGGGTGTGATATATCTGATCCCTAACCCCTTTACCCCATCTTCTCTTGAGCATGAGAGTACAGATCTGTGGTGGTTATGTAGCAATTTTCTTCTTCTCCTTGATCTGGATCTGTGACATCAAGTTAGGCCAAGGTGAGGATCCAACCGTGAACTCTTATCATGTCCTGCAAGCTCTTAGGAGCATTCCCTTGTTAATAAATCTTAGGCGTAGTTAAATTCTATTCATTTACGTATTGTTTCTTGATAAAACTATGAGATCTACTTGTTGATTGTATTGATGTGATGAGTAACACCTAGATCCGTTAGGTTATTAAATGATAAACCGGTTGTGTGTTGACAATGAATGAAATTTGTGATATGTATAAAAGCGATGTGATAAGAATAGAAGTGATTGGAATGAAATCATGTACAAGTGTAAAGAGTATGGTTGTTGTGTGTGATGTGGCACCAAGAACGGATGTGGACGTGTGGGGACACGGGGAATGTGGATTTGTAATGTGGTGTGTAGCGGCTGGTAGAATCGAGTCAGGTCGAGTCTAGGCATAAGTGACTATGGGACCGGAGAACGGACAACGCCTGAGTGAGCCAAAGAGGCCATGATAGGGTAGTCACATAGGATGCTACGGATAGTAGCCCGAATGGGCGCCCGTAGGAACTCGCAGCGAAGGGGCACTCGCATTGGCTTCTCCCGGGGACGTGCGCTTGGTCCTAAAGGTCTAGGTTGTTTGCTTTCTTGTCGCATGCTTGTCCTTATTAGCTTGTGACTGTGGTGATTGTTTGTATTTCCTGATATGAGTTCGTAGGTTCCTTGAACTTACCTTCACCAAGTAATCCCAAAAACTCACCCCTCTGTTTTGCAGGTACGAACGAGGAGGTCAAGGAGTAGGAGTCTGGTGGTGTCATCTTCTAGGTTTGAGTTTTCTTTAAGTTATTCTGAATTCAAAGAATATTACTTTCATGTTTTCGTTTTGGTTTAGTTAAGTTTATGTAAGATAATTGGTGTATTGTAATAAAGAGGTTTTGGACTCAATGGAATGTGGTTGAGGTTATGGTCTACGGTTTCGGGGACACGGTCCTTACACGTTGCACGACCGTCAAGCCATGGGGATATGCGTGCGACTGTCTCCACCAGATCCACACCTTTGCGCCTTGAAGAAGTAAGGAGAGCTTCCGAAAACCACCGCTAATACAAATTCCGTCAACTGAACTCATTTCTAAAGGAGAAGAAAAGACAAGGAGTTCCCCTCACAGACCGGCAAGAAGCGCCACCGCTAGAGGAGACCTTAGAACAAGGTCTGAAATTTTCTCTCGTTAACTTTCTCTTTCCGGCTGCGATATGGCGTACTTCTGTTTTTCTTAGTGTCAAAGGAAATATTTAACTTGTTATGTATATGTATCTGATTTTTTTTAAAAGATGAAAGGCCAGTGTATTTCTCAAATAAGTAGTGATCTAGGTAATAAGCATACGTGATTAGTGCAATAATATGTTTCAAATAACATTTTTTGTATAATACCCCCTTATAAGTTGGTCATACTAAGAAAGTGTTTTCTGGAAAGAAAATGGAATGTATCAGAGAAAATGTGAAACAATGAGTTGTAGAAAACTCCTTTTAAATTATATGTTATATCAAAATCTGAATACTAATTTGTTTGGAGTATATGTTATATCAAAATTGCATACTACTTTAGTTAGAGTATTTGTTATATCAAAATCCAAATATACCAGTAAGTCATAGCATTCCATAGTTTTACAGAGACGGAAACAATAATAGTTTTACAGAGACGGAAACAATAATAGTTTTACAACACCATCGAAGTAACAAACACAAATAAAATTCAAACATAACAGTATTCCACAGTTTTACATAAAGCAACATCTGTTGGATGTAGTTTCTTTCACTCGGATAACGATGTCTTCCAAACAACAGCCAACTAAAATTGAAAATTTGCTTTGATCGCCTTATATTTTGTGTCCTTTTACGCCGTTCCCAAATTGATGGATTCCTCTTATCCTTTTTCCTTCCATTCCTCTTTACGCGATCTGGAGGAATGATCTGAAGGTCTTTGATGTGATCTAGTACATTCCAACCAGACTTGTTTGGCACAGCATAAATGGTCTTGTAATAAGCCAATGCCCAAAGTTCCGTCCAGTAATATTTTGAGCACAACTTATGATACTCTAACTTGACCTCACGTCGACGACCAGGAGCAGCATCAACCTCAAGAAAATATAAGTAAGCAGCAAGTCCGTGTAGACAAGGATACTTTTAATGATCATACAACTTGCAGGTACAATTCTTCGCTATCAAGTTCACCAAATATTTGTTACCATCATCAGTGTTGTTATCTCGTACTCAAGCTCGTAACTATTTAGCTCACGCACTGGTGTTTTCTCAGCTTTGCCCCATAGCTTGTGCAAGTGGATCTCGAGAAAAGGAACCAGTTTGGTATCGATCGATTCAGACGCGGCGTCCTTCTGAAGTTCATTAAACCAGTCATAAATTTTTCTGATGATTGTATCCAACATTGGTATTAAGGCATACCTCCTTGCGTCCTTAACCACGCTTTTCATTGACTCGACATTGTTGCTAGTGTCAAGTTGTATCTGTCCCGGGTGAAATAAACCCTAACCAATGTGTCTTTCTCTGTATGCTCTTCCACATACTTGTATACTGAAGGATATCTCACCTTAAAAGATGCGTAAACAGATTTGAACTAAGCCACCGTATAACACCTAGCTAACTCCATAAATCTCCATGCGACTATGGCTTTGTTGGTCTTACAAGCATGCCCTCTAACATTCTTGACCAAATTCCATATACAATGGCAATGGTGAGCTAGTTGAAAAACATTAGCTACAACTGTGATGAGGCTCGGGTTTCTATCGCTCATAAAAAGTAATTCAAAAGATTCTTGTATAGCACTTTTGAACATCTCGAAAAACCAAGTCCAACTACTGTTATTCTCATCGTCTACTACACCAATCATAAGGGGATAATGGTGACGATTAGGATCTTGAGCTTTGGCAAATACTAGTACACCACCATACTTGTTCTTCAAAAATGTGACATCCACAACTATCAATTTCCTCATGAATACACACCCTTCAATACAAGCTCACAACTCTATTAAGAGGTACTTAAACTTACCTGCCTCATCCAACTTCACACTAGTTTTTGTTTCTGGATTGACCTTCTCTAGCATGTACAAATACCTATACAATATCTTGTAGCTATCTTCTGAACAACCACGCAAATGATAAGTAGCTAGATTTTTCCCTCTCAAGGTTGTGGAGTATGATATTGTTACACCAAGTTTTAACTTTAGAAGATCCATGATATCTATCGAAACATGAGTTCTCAGTTTTCCAGGGTATTCCTCATTCAAAAAAGATGCAACTAATCCTGCTGAGCCTCTCCTCTTGATGTTGTTGCTTCTAATTTGACTAGTCTGAGAGCATGTACGCACACCCGTGTACATCCTAACAGAAAAAATTTACGCTGTGGAATCTTTGCAGCTCGCAAACCCCATTTACAACTTTCTTCACAACATTTTACCACCAATCGTCTACGATCAGACTTTTTGATAACATAACGAAAGGATTCACCAAATGCGGCTCTATCCACCACCTCTTGGATTGCTTTCTTACCCGGAAATTCCTGAAGCTTACTCAGACCCAAGCCGTCTTTCCAATCCTCTATAACCTGACTACATTTTTTTATAGGTGGTTCCTTAACATAATTATCTACCAAATCTGTTTCCATATCCGCACCTCAGCTGCGGTGTCCGTCTCAGTTGTGGTGTTTGTATCCATGCAATCATCTCTTGTTTCCTCATCATCATTTTCTGTCTTTACGGGCTCCTTCTGTTGATTTGCTTGCTCGTCTTCTATGTACAGAGTTATGGAATTAGGTCTGGTTTCATCATCATTTACCTCCAACACTTCGTAGTTCATACCAAAGAACCTATGCCCATTCTCAACAGCTTCTCTAACTGTTGTACTGAGTTCTACTGGGTTATCTACAATTACCCGTTCTACTTGTTATACCTAGTTATGCTTAAACAAGAACTCAAATGTACGATTGAGATCTCCGTGTAAACCTACTCACAACTGAGACAATTCAACTCCAAATGCTTGCATTGTTTCACAATTTCATATTAAAATCAACCAGATCAACCCATAATCAATGAAGTTTCAACACATTCCAAACCCTAAATCTGATTTCTATCAATTGCAGATTGCATAGGAGAGAAGAACTGACATTCATTACGACCTGCCCCAAAGGAATGCTCGTCGGTGGAAACTTTAAGGTCTGACGGTGTTGTCGGAGAGGCTATTGGCGTCGACAACAGAGTAGTGAGCTGGGAGGAGACGAAAACGAGCTCGTCGAGCTACGGGGAGGACAACTTTTTAATTTCTTTTTATTTTCAATGTTTTTATTCAATTTACAAACCGTAAACCATAACACAAATCACCTCTAACCGACCTGTTATCTACCCAATCTCCCAAACAAAATTCAAAATTTCATTTTTTAATTAATAAAAGGATATTTTTGTCATCTACAATGACTTAATGAAATAGGGGAATAAGCGATTTTGGGAACCCATAGGAAATTTGGCTTATCACATTTGGGGGCACGAGAAGAGTTGTTTCCAGTTCTAGTTAAAGAATCCATAATTGTATTATAAGATCATGGTATGTGGAGAATCTTGAAGTGATGAAATCTTCTTTGTAAACCACTAATCATTTTTGTAGAGAGTTTGGCCATACCCAGACTCACTAATCATTGCCATTAAATCTTTGAAAACTGTTCAAAAAATCTGGTATATAAAATAACGAAACAAATTTTTCATTATCCAGCCAAATGGTTCTTGTTCTTAATGGAGAGAAAATTATCTCCTTCTTTGATTTCCTGTGCCCATAAACTTGTTTTTGACTCAAATTATCATTCACTTTTGTTATATTTCAAAATATTCATTTATTTACTAAATTATACCTGTTGGAAAGAAAGCTCAATCATAGTCTAGTGTTGGATGTAACGTAACATGATGAACAAAGAGAAAATCACATAAAAATTACGAAAGTGACACTTATTGACATTTTAAATCTTAAAAAAAATTGATTAACACTTTTAACTTTTAAAGTGATATTTATATCACAAACAAATCTCTAATTTTACTTACATGTTCATCAAGTAAAAAATGTCTAGTTACACAGGTAAAAACGATGAAGTGTTAGTTTTTCAAAAAATAATTATTTAATTAATAAATAAATAAAGTTCAAAATTAAATGAAAATCTAAAAAATAAAGTACAGAAAGTTAGATACAAAATAAAAAAATATAAAAAAAATTAAATAAAATCCTAAAATTAAATTAAAATAGATAAAATTAACCAGAAATTTACAAAGTATAAAAAACTAAATGAAATTTAGAAAAATCCAAAAATTAGAAATTCAAATACGTTTTTAAAAAAGTAAAAAAAAAAATAATTTTCAAAAAAATTAAATGATTATTTTAAAAAAAAAATCCATAACATATCAAACATATCACCATGATAGTGTAACTCAATGACACTTTAAACATTAAGGCTTTTCGGTAGAACTTTTGATATTGATGAGAAAACATCATCGTGACCAGTGATTTGTTTGAAGTTGTTAATGACAACTATCTTATGTCATTTCTTCTTTAAAAAAAAATAAGCTTGTGCTTTTTTAAAAATAACTTTTTAAAATATTTTTTCTTTTAGTTTTTAAATTTTCTAATTTTTTTAGTTTTCTTAAATTTTATGTAATATGTGTTTTAATTTCAATTTTATTCAATTTCTAATTTTTAATAAATTCTGTTTTTTTTTATTTTATTTATTTTTCTGTATCTTAATTTTCATTTATCTGATTTTTATTCAATTCTCTAAATTTATGTAATTTTTATTAGTTTGTTAATTAAATAATTATTATTATTTTTTAAAAAAAACACATCATCATTTTTACATGTGCCACCAATCAATTGTTTACTTGATAGAAAACAAGAAAAATTGAAAGTTTTTTGTGATACATAATATCACTTTGAAAGTTAAAAGTGTTTATAAAAAAACTTAAGGTTTAAAGTGTCGATAACTTTCATTTTCATGGCTTTTAGGCGATTTTCCAACCGACAACCTAAATAAGAAAATAATAATTGAAGTGAGCAACAAAAAGAAAGATAAAAAGAATAGAAACCACAAAGCACATTGGTCCATTAATATTGATCAACTTAGCTCGCATTTCCTCCTCTCACACTACAAACAAACATCATTCCATACTCCCAGATATGTTCTCTTATCTTCTTCACCATGTACGGCTGAGATCCTTGAGATCCACTCCACGTATTCCGCCACCGACGATGATCGTAGCCGGAATATGAATGATGTAGACCATGCAGCTCTATCTCGGCCACTTAACGAGACACAACAGAGCTGGCTTCTTGGTCTGACTGAGCATAAGAAGAAGAAGTACGTTGATCTCGGCTGCATAATTGTAACGACCCATTATCTGACCCAGTTAATTTGAGTCAGCAAAGCCCATGTCCATCGCATGAAACCCTAGGTAATTCCTAGGTAATTTCTGTAAAAAACTCACTGCATCGAAACTCTGTAGAAACTAAACCATCAAAGAGAATTGTGATCGCCAAGCCCCAGTCGTCTCCCCTAAGACGAGATCGGACATCTCACCATCGTCATTCGTTCAAGGTATCGCCGGAAACCACCTTTTCCTATTTAGTTTTGTATGGTCGTTTGATAAATCGATCATAAATCATAAACCATTGTGTTTTCGTGAATTTAAGGATACCCCTCATCGAGACAAGTCCGAAGCAGGAAGTCCAGCGCGAGAGCCACCGCATGCGCACCCATGCATGAGAAGAAGTCCCACTCGTGATATTCACGCGCCACCGCAGGTGAGATTCATGCGCTACCGTCTCCAACCACCGTCTACCGTAATTTCCGTCTCCAACCACTATCCGTCTGCTGCCAGGCAGCCGCCGACGTATCGCCGCCGCGCCTCTGTTGCCGCTTGTGATTTTCAGGTGGCCACCGTCGGCCTTGGTCACCGCCGGAAACTGGTCACCCGTGACTCTCTGTTTGACTCGCCGAGTCAACGCGTTCATTAGTCATGTCGGTTAAGTTAGTTAACTGAATTGCGGTTAGGGATTAAACCGATTGGTTACTGAGAATTGATTTTGGTTATGATTAAAGTTGTTTGTAATTGATTTGAAGTCGTTTCAATTTAATCTTGTTAATGAAAACCGGTTGTTTCAATTCGATTCCAATCTGGTCAAGGGTTGACTGATCTGGGTCAGAGTTGACCTAGTTGACCATTGCCGTGTAATTTGACTTTTTGACTATATCACTGGTTATCCGTTTTTAACCTTTTGAAGGGCGTTCTAACTCAAGTTTTTTCCCTGATTTCATGTTGGAGTCTGTTTGAGCAGTTGGAGTTCATAGCTACTACTTTTCTATGTTGCTAAGGTGAGTATATATTCCATAAATATCGTACTAGTGTAAAATTCTTTCTATCCTAGTTTAGATTTTGCAAGATGATATCTATGTTTGAATTGAGTATGTTTGAGTCTTGTTTGGTAGTTAGTCATTCATTGTAAACCAGAACTAGGGGTTCAAGAGGATTCAACTGTAGATTGGTTTTTGTGATGCTAAGTGATGCTATATATATATACATAGTTACGAGTAGGGACTATTAGTGGGTCGTGAGTTCAAACATATCTGAGCTTCGACGCTCCACTGGAGGGCGTGAGTTCAGAGACGTTGAGCTTCGACACTACTGTGTGAGGCGAGGTGCAGAGATGTTTACATTCAACACTAGGATGGGTTGGGTACAAAGACAAATTGTGCTAGCGATGTTCCGTATATATATATGAGGAGAATGCGGGGTGCATGGACTAGCTATGTGCTATCATCACATTGTTTGTTTTGTGTGATGCTCTAGGCTTCGTGTTTGTTTATGTTAGAGCTAAATTTACATAGTTGGAGTTTTATTTACTCAAGTTAGTTGTTTGCGTGTCAAGCATTCCACACCTCGCTTAGTGACTCCCCTGTTACTCACCCCTCCTTCTTTCCTCATGGCGAGCATGAGTGATTCTACTGGATTGGTTCATTGGGCTGTTTTTCGTTCGCTTTATTTTCAGACTTCCGTTTTCTGATATTACTGACATTTATTCGGGTTTTATTTTATTTATTGGAGTTATGGTGTTTGGAGATGGTTTATGAGAAGTGATAAATTGATATTTCAAAGATTATTATTGATTTTATTATTTTGAAAAATGGGGGTATTACAAGTTGGTATCAGAGAGGGTTTCCGTCCCAATCATGACCAGGATGGTGATTTGTGGAACTCAGTTTTATTCGGTTTTTAGAAAATTTTCGAAATAATCCTAGGGATTTGAGAATTTTTAAATGAAAATAAATACCACCTTTTCTGGCAGTATTAGTCCTTTTATAATTGTTGGTACTTTTTTCAGCATACATTGACCGTTTTGATTTTCTTTCCTTTCAAATGCCGCCACGGAGGAGAGTTGTTCGTACTCAGACAGCCAGAGCTGCTCAAGAGGATGGAGATGAGCATGTGTCATCCTCGTTTCCGCTAGGTTATAGGGATTCTCTGAGCAAGATGGTACAGAATGTACCTCGGCAGGCTGCTCAAGAGGCAGTCCAGCAGGTTACCCAGGAGGCAGCTTGTCATGTCCCCGATCCTAGACAGGATTGTTGGGACGGACCATGGTACAAGAAAACGTACAGCAAGGCCTTAGGGTCTAACCATGAGGTATCATGGTCCGGGAAGCAGGTTAAGTGCATCAGGAAGGTGAGACTTAACCAGGAAAGGTTGGAAATGAGCTTAATGCATCTGGGAGGTGTAAGGAAGAAGCTCAAAACAGCTCAGGACAGCTTGAGGCAGCTCAACCAAGCTCTGGGTAAGCTTTGGGTAGCTCCGGGAAGCTTAAGGTAACTGGACAAGAGTATGGACAGCTGGCCGATGCGCGGATGAAGCTCGGACCATCTGGAAGGAGCTCAACCAGCTAGGAGTAGCTCAGAGGTAGCTCACTCCAGGAAGGTCAGCTAGCTGGAGCTGATGGACTAGCTCACTCAGCTGGAGCAGCTAGTGGTCAGCTCATCTCAGCTCGGTGAAGTGTTATGGTCCGGGCCGGCTGGACGGGTCATGGGCGGTTATGGGTCTTGCCTGATCCAGCAAGGGTCCGTGGGTCTTGGCAGATGAACCAGGGATCCAGGAGGACAAATGGGCCTAGTTCCTGGAAGCCCACACGCCCAAAAGGAGCAGTTGGGCGGTTTTGGGCAGAAAGGGTGGGAATGGGCAGTTTGGCAGTTTTTGGGCAGTTTTGTACCCCCAATTCATGCATGTTCGCCTAGAGACAGTTACCCACGTCCTCCCCTATAAATATAAGACCCTCTGGACGAAATTAATAAGTCAGAAATACAAGGCAAACCTCTGCCAAAATCCAGAGAGAAAAGAGAGAAAGAAGAACCGATTGTTGAAGGCTGAATCCGTGTGAGTATTAAGGCATGTGATCTCTCCAACCGTGTGAGTTCTGTGAAGATCAAGGCGCAGACATGGATACCAGACAAAGGGATCGTGGTAAGGAGAAGGAGAAGGATCGTGGCCAGAAGGATAGATCCTCTAAGGTAAGGACATGGACCGTGGCAAGGCCAAGGAACCGTGAGGACTCAAGCCGGGATGGATGTGTGTGTGGGTTAGGGGGCAGAATCGTTTAGTTAAGAACTTATGATAGCCTATTGTGCAGCTTGGATCACATGAATACTTTGTATCACTCTGATTTATATTTATACAATCTGTTTGCCCCTTATTTAATATTGATTCTAACTCTGACTTGAATGAACCTCAGTTTTGTTAAAATAACTTAGAAACTATTTGGCTTAAAACCGGAATCATCCTTAGTATTGTATAGGTTAAGACTTGGATCTGGTTGGGGTTCAATGGACCAGGATCAGGTCTTACAAGTTGGTATCAGAGCATGCTTGATTCTAGGATTTGGGGGTTATGGGTTGGTTCACACACATCCGGCTGGGTCTCACGGTTTGGTCCTGATTGTTGTGTAACTTAGACTATTTGTTTTGAGGTTCTGGAAGTTTGGTACACTCTGGAACTTAATGTTTTGTGTTTTAAATGTCTAAGGTTACCAAGAAGTCCAAGGCAAAAAAGGGAAAGGATGCGGCTGAGTCATCTAGGACCGCAAGTGAGGATGGTGTTAATCCATCCCAAGTGTTACCAACTCGGGAGGAGTTGAGTAACCAGGAACCTGGAGCTCAGCAGGAACCCTTGGACCCTTTGGGAGTCCCTTTGGACGAGGAGGAGCTGCAACAGCAGCAGGAGCAGGAGAATGGAGCTGAACCATCCACTGAGGGAGCTGGGAACCTAGCTGGTTTAGGCGTGGGAGCTGGGAACCTAGCTGGTTTAGGCGTGGGAGCTGGCCAGGCTGAGGTGAACCAGGTCCCTGAGGTAGCTGAGCCATCCATGAAGGAAGTCCTGGATGCTGTGAAGCTGATGGGAACTCATATCATAGCTCTGACCCGGGTGTTCACTCCACTTGTGAACTCACCAGCTGGTTCAGTGAATCCAGTTAGACCAGCTGATGGGCCAGCTGAGTTACGAGCTGGAAGGCCAGTTGATGTGAGAGCTGGAACTGGGGTCCGAGCTGGAGTTTATGGGAGACTTGGAGCTGGACCAGCTAGTGAGGTTCAGGTGCTACCACAAGCTGAAGTAGTTGAGCTGGACTCACCAGCTGGAGGAGCTAAGAAGGTGAGCTACCTGAGTGTGTTGGAGCACATTTCAAAGCTGAAGACAAAGCACTTTGCTGGAAGTGTGGATCCTATTAAGGCTGACGAGTGGAGGAGCCGCTTGGTCAGGAACTTCAAGTCTACCAGATGTCCTGAGGAATACCAGAAGGACATAGCAGTCCACTTCCTGGAAGGGGATGCACACAATTGGTGGTTAGCCGTGGACAAGAGGTCCAATGAGTTAATCACAAGGTTCTCAGACTTTGAGACGGAGTTCAACCGCAAGTACTTTCCAACTGAAGCATGGGACCGACAGGAGTCTAGGTTCTTGGAGCTGACCCAAGGCCGTAGATCAGTACGAGAGTATGAGGAAGAGTTCAACAGGCTCAGGCGCTATGTTGGACGAGAGCTGGAGGATGAGGAGGTGCAGGTGCGCCGGTTCATAAGAGGCCTCAGGGTCGATCTCCGCACCTATGCCTCAGTCCGTGTGTTCTATTCACTTTCTGAGCTGGTGGAACGCATGGCTTTGTTGGAATCCAACCTAGCTGAGGAAGCTAAGGTGAAGTCTAGACCGACCTCAAGCTCAATGAACTTTGGTGGTGACCGGAAGAGGAAGAGGGACCAGGCTGGGGGCAAAACCTCAAGTGTTAAGCCTGAGTGCTCTCACTGTGGAAGGCGCCACCCAGGGGAGTGCTGGAAAGCCAAGGGAGCTTGCACCAGGTGTGGCAAGATGGATCATGCAGCTTGGGACTGTCCAGGACAGAACCAGGTACGTGGACAAGGATCAGGGGGTAACTCCGGGGGCTGCCACTACTGTGGAAAGAGTGGTCATTGGAAAAACGAGTGTCCTAATCTGCAGAACAACCAGAGCAAGAGTCGTGGTGAGGCTAGCAAGCCAAACCAGACCCGTGGACGGACTTCAACACCTAGGGTGTACGAGCTGTCAAAGGATGCTGATGGGGCTGGACCTTTTCAGGCGATCACTGGTAATGTTCTGACTTTTGTCTTTCTTTTATTTAAGTAGCATTGCATGGTCTGGAACTTAAAATGGTTAAATACTTAGTAGTATGGTCGATGTAGGGACCTTAAGTATTGGTGGTGTGAATACACACGTACTTTTCGACACTGGAGCTACGCATAGTTTTGTGAGTCCAGATATGATCGGAAAGGGTTTGTTCCAGATTGGGGTTGGGGATGAGTCCTGCATTGTTAATGCAGCTGGAGGCCAGAGGATGGAATCCCTGGGTCTGGTTAAGGACATCCCTGTAGTGATCACAGACAGGATAATGCCTGCGGATCTAATTTGTGTCCACCTCAAGAGTCATGAAGTGATCTTGGGCATGGATTGGCTTGGAAAGAATCGGGCCACCTTAGATTGTCACCGAGGTCGAGTGCAATTTGAGGATGGGTGTAGACCCCCGATCAGGTTCCAAGGAATAAAACCTGCCTCCAGTGTAGTAGTGGTTTCAGCACTCCGAGCGGAACGGATGCTAGAGAAGGGTTGTGAGGCTTATATAGCCACAATCGCCACTAAGGAGATGGTGAAGGGTGGTAACCTGGACGGGATGCCGCTGTTCAGTGAGTTCGAGGATGTGTTTCGGGCGCTGCAGGGAGTTCCACCTGACAGGGCGGACCCGTTCATAATAGAACTGGAACCAGGGACGGCCCCAATGTCTAAAAGTCCATACCGCATGGCTCCTGCCGAAATGGCTGAGCTTAAGAGACAACTAGAAGAGTTGTTGGAAAAGGGTTTCATACGCCCAAGCGTATCACCATGGGGAGCACCAGTCCTATTTGTGAAAAAGAAGGATGGTAGCTTTAGACTTTGTATTGACTATCCAGGAAGCCCACACGCCCAAAAGGAGCAGTTGGGCGGTTTTGGGCAGAAAGGGTGGGAATGGGCAGTTTGGCAGTTTTTGGGCAGTTTTGTAACCCCAATTCATGCATGTTCGCCCAGAGACAGTTACCCACGTCCTCCCCTATAAATATAAGACCCTCTGGACGAAATTAATAAGTCAGAAACACAAGCCAAACCTCTGCCAAAATCCAGAGAGAAAAGAGAGAAAGAAGAACCGATTGTTGAAGGCTGAATCCGTGTGAGTATTAAGGCATGTGATCTCTCCAACCGTGTGAGTTTCGTGAAGATCAAGGCGCAGAAATGGATACCAGACAAAGGGATCGTGGTAAGGAGAAGGAGAAGGATTGTGGCCAGAAGGATAGATCCTCTAAGGTAAGGACATGGACCGTGGCAAGGCCAAGGAACCGTGAGGACTCAAGCCGGGATGGATGTGTGTGTGGGTTAGGGGGCAGAATCGTTTAGTTAAGAACTTATGATAGCCTATTGTGCAACTTGGATCACATGAATACTTTGTATCACTCTGATTTATATTTATACAATTTGTTTGCCCCTTATTTGATATTGATTCTAACTCTGAATTAAATGAACCTCAGTTTTGTTAAAATAACTTAGAAACTATTTGGCTTAAAACTGGAATCATCCTTAGTATTGTATAGGTTAAGACTTGGATCTGGTTGGGGTTCAATGGACCAGGATCGGGTCTGACACAGCTAGGCAAGCTTCTCAGGAGGTTGCTCAGAAGTTGGCTGAAGCTCATCAGAGACCACGTGGTCCTCAGGTTCATGTGCAGCATGGTCCCGAAATTCATGTGCAGCAGGCCGCACCGGTTCAGGTTCAGGGGAACCAATAGATTCCAAGTCGGGAGCCCCCCGGTCAGCAAGTTCCAAGGGTTTTTCAGGTCCCACCACCGCCACCTGCTCTTCCAGTGCAGGTTCCCGAGTACGATGAAACGCTTATCAGGGTGATGGGACAGATGAAGTACGTGAATTTGGAGAAATTTGTGGGAACAATAGAGCCCATGGTTTCTCATGATTGGATGCATAGGCTGGTATCGTGTCTGGAGACTATCAAGTGTCTGCTACGCCTCTTCTTTAATATCGTTGAGCTGTATCTGCATGGAGATGGAGTGCGATCGACGCATCATGGTGATCTGACCTATGAAGATTTCCGCATTGTGTTCAACAAGAAGTACTTTCCCAGGGAAGCTTTGCATCAGAAGAAGAATTCTTTTGAGCATTTGAGACATGGTACTAGTACTGTCATGGAATACGAGTTGGAGTTTAGCCAACTTTGTAGGTTTGCTAGTAATTATTTGGATGAGGAGGACCTGATCAGGAGGTTCTTAGATTGGATGTGATGCAGCTTTTATTATGCACTATCAAATTAACCCTATAAGCTACCTTTTACTTTCTGAAATAAGAGGTTTATTGTAGTACTTAGGGATCGAATCCCCAGAGACTCTAAGATCACACAATAGATTTGTCGTTTCGAAATAAATCTAGATGAAAGTATAGATTTATTAATAGTGAATCAAGGTTTGTTTGGTTTGTGAAGATTATTATGAAGGATTAGACTTAGGAGAACTCTCATGTAGACTATGCAATGTAAACTAATAGAATGTTAAGGGTTTTAGTGAAGCGCTTGTTCTGTACTCAAACTTTAGACTTTAGAAAAGTCACTCTCGTGAATCTTAACGGAGTGTCTATTGACGGCCATTGTGTGGCATCAATCAACGCTACTTCTAAACAGTTGTGATTCATGTGCTTGATGTGTTCTTGAATTCTCTAGTTCAACTCTCGGTTGTTACTAGAGTTTTAGACTGTTTAAGATATGTTTCAAGGCATAATCAAGCTCTCGCTTGCGCTATACATCCTATAATCTAAGGTCAAAGTGATTAAATTCAACTTAGAATTACGATCTACTTAAACAAATAACTAATTAGAATAACTCTAACAATTTCATAACATTAGAAAGCCATTAACTGCCCTAGAAGAACCCTAAATCTAACAATAGACTACTCAGACATAATTGAGATAAACATGATGAATATATAAATAAATTGCATAGAAATAATAATAATAAAACAAGGGAGTTCAAGATCTTAGTCTGATAATCGAATAGATCTCTCTCTCCAAAGGTTGCCGTCAAGGTCGCAAGTATCAAAAGGGTTGTAAAAACAAGTGTATCTTGCACAATAGCTAATAAACCTAATAAATATCCTAAAATACGGCCAGAGACTTGTCTTGAAAATAGTAGAACTTCTGGGTAGAATCGTGATTTCTTCAAATATTAAATAACTCAGCAGAAGTGTTGACCATTGATCAAAACTCGGGGTGAGACGTTGATCGATGTCTTGATGTTTCTTTGTTATGACTTCAAGTTCTCGGCTAAGCATTCTTCAATGCTCTAGAATGATCCAAAAGCTCCAATTGCTTCTAATGAATACATGAACCTGTAAAGTATCTAAAAAGTATGAATTGCATAATTGTGAGAGAGATAGGGCTCATTTTTCAACAGCCACCAAGAGATCTTGGTAGAAATTTGTCGACACCTTGTCAGCCAGTGGAGATTTTAGATCAACAAGTGAAAGCGGTTCAGGGGATGATGACCATGTTCGAAAAAATTCATTGGGAGAGAGATGGAATCCACGAGGAGACATGGGAGACAAAGATTCAGATGAGGATTAATTATCCATAGCTTTTTCAAGACGTTATTGGACATTCATATAAAGAGCCATATTCAGGGGAGAATTGTCACAAATCATTATCTGGCCCAGTTAATTTTACCCAATAAGGCCAATGTCCATCGCAGGAAACCCTAGGTACTCCTATAAGTAGTGGTCTCTGCAATTTATTTTCTATAAAAAACTCACTGCAACGAAACTCTGTAGAAACTGAGCCGTCAAGGAGAACTAAGATCATCCAGCCCCAAACGCCGCCCTCTAGACCAAGATCGGACATCTCACCATCGTCATCCGTTCAAGTTATCGCCGGAAAACACCTTTTCTGATTTCGTGTTTTATGGTCGTTTGACAAATTGAGCATAACTCATAAACCGTTGCGTTTTTCGTCGATGTAAGGCTACCAATGTGTTCCTCTTATCAAGACAAGCCTGGTGCAGGAAGACCAGCCGGAGAGCCACCGACACGCGCCCTCACGCTCGGCTAGAATTCCCACGCGTGAGATTCACATGCCACCGTAGTACGCCTAATACAAGCCTAGGCTGACAAAGGCTGTATGATCCTTGGCAAGAGAGAGAGATTCGATCTACACAAGGGTGGACCGCTTGGCCTGATCTAATTAACCAAAAGAATCTGAGAAAAAGTAACTTGATGGAATGAAGTGTACCACACTAGGGATGGAAGACTCGTGATACAACAAAAACTCTCTTGGCCGTGGAGGTACTGGTCTCACAAGGTAAGACAAAGGAGGCGAGTTCTTTGTTAGAGAGCTCTAGGGTTTTCACTTGGAAAATGTTTTCTTTTATATCATGCGTAAGAAGTTACAAACTTCTTATAGGGGACTTATATAGATGTCCAATGCAGTGGTGTCTTCGAGGGTCTTTGAAGCAAATATAACATAGTTTTGGGCTAAAGGAAAACCCTATTAGGCATGCAAGCAACTAGAAAGTTTGGGGATAAATTTGAAATAAAAGAAAGGAAAAGAACCAAAGCTGCAAAACAAATCAAACCGTAGGAACATGAATTTAAATACTTACCTTCTTACCTTTTTGGCCGGTTCGATTAGTCCTTGAATCTTGCTAGATGAGCTTATCTTCTGTGCTGATGACCAGCAAGTTCCTGTAGTCTTGATCCGGAATGAATGGCCAAACATCTTCACTTGATGCCTTCGTCTTCTCAGATGGTCCGTCATTCTTCAAGCTTGGTTCTTTATCATCTTGTTCCCCAGTTGGCTTAACCTCAGTTGGTTTAACCTGTACATGATCAAAAGCAAGCATCATGCTCTCATTAAACTTGTGTTGAAGTATCTTACCTCTTTGTCTTGTCATGGGTCCTTTGAATACAATTGGCATGGACACTTCTTGGGCAGCTTCTGGTTGAGATATCTTGGGGATCATGTCTTGGATGTCTGGTTTGGTTAGGTCTGCTTCTTTCTCAGGTTCAGGTTGGATGTCCTCATCATTCCCTCCATCTTCAAAAGGTTTTGACCTCAAAACTGGTTCATCTACAAGGAATGGAGACAAGTCAGTAACATAGAAAGTTGAAGATACATTCAACTCACCTAGGAGATTAAGACGGTATGCATTGTTGTTGATTCTCTTGATCACTTGGAATGGGCCATCTCCTCTGAGCTTTAACTTGGAACTCCTCTGGCTAGGAAACCTCTCTTGTCTCATGTGTAACCAAACCCATTCTCCTGGTTCAAACACAAAAACACGTTCCTAGGATGCTTCTCTGGATTGTTTGGGATAGATCCTTGCGCAAACGAATCAAAAGACTCAAGTTTTCCAAGGTTTGTGGATCGATTGGTGACACAAAGAGGTGTGGATGATCTCCTTGATACTCATAGGCACTAGATCGGATATGGCACACCAAACTAGAACCCTTAGTCGCCAGATATGACTCACCAGCAAGCTCTTACACTCGACAAAGAGAAGAGAGAAGAGAGAATGCAAAAAGGTTTAGAATAAAAGACTGCGTGCTTTAGAATGAGGTTTGCAAGTGTTTAAATAGAAACCAAGGAACATGCTCTTTTAGGTTTGGAGAACATAATGAAATAAAAACCATAGTCTAAAACTTAACCTAAGATAGAAATGTGGTCGGTCCTAATAAGCATACATATCATGCATATACTAAGATACATCAACTAGGTGACTTGTGAAGCAAACTAAGGCCTCGTTAAAAACCTAACTTTAGAAACCCATTGGGACAAAAACAAAGGTAGGGAAAAAGAGCACACTTAGGTTGCTTGCCTAGGTTATGATCAGCTTGATAAAAGAGTAGCTTGAATGGTTGTGAGTGTGTCTTGGTTGATCAAGCTTCGGCCAGGACAATCTTCTTGTATGAATGACATCTTAAGTAATCCTCCAATAGCTTCCTTGATCTTCTTTGATCTGGAACGAGTCATAGGTCCTTCTGGAATGGAAAAGGCATCTTCATCAATTGGTTTGTCCATCAGCTCATCATCTCCATTAGTTGGCTGGTCCATGATCACATCACACAATGTCTCGGCGACCCTTGTTGGCGTGCCTAGTGTACTGCTTAGTCCTCTTCTCCAAATTCTCAGTAACCTTCTGGTGGAGATCTTTGACATACTTATACTTGGCTTCTCCAATAGGCTGATAACTTAAGATGGTGGTAATGGCTTGAGTTCCAATATTGTGGCTTTATTAAAACCATAGGCAGCCTAAAATGGTGACATTTTGGTGGCTGAATGTTGAGCTTGGTTGTAAGAAAATTCTATAAAGGGAATGCACTCTACCCAATTCTCCATGTTCCTTCCAATGGTAGCCCTAAGAAGTGTGGATAGTGTTTGGTTGACCACTTCAGCATGTCCGTCCGTTTGAGGGTGGCAAATAGTGGAGAATAAAAGCTTAGTTTCCATTTTCTTCCATAAGGTCCTCCAAAACTCGCTAAGGAACTTTCTGTCTCGGTCTGATACAATGGTCCTAGGCACTTAATGTAAGCGCAAAACCTCCTTGAAAAAGAAATTAGTCATCTTGGATGCATCATTCACCTTGGCACAAGGTATGAAGTGTGCCATTTTTGAAAGTCTCTCAATGAGCACTGTGGAATGCACAATCTCCTTCCTTTGAAAAAAAAATCCTTCATGTAGGTAGAACTTCCCTTGTGGTCCCTTGGTACAACCAGAATAGACCTCAGCAAGATCCGAGTCTCCTCCATATAGATCCTTGATGAATTCAAATCCCATCACCTTAACTTCCATTGTGGCAATCCATGCATATATCGTTGAAAGAGCATCGGCCACAATGTTATATTTACCCTTCATGTACTTGATGATGCAAGGAAAGGTCTCTATAAACTCCATCAAGAGAGCATGCATCTTCTTGAGGTTGGTCTGGCGTCTTGAATGTTTTAGGGTCTCATGGTCGGTATGGACCATGAATTCCTTGGACAGCAAGTAGTGTTGCCATGGTTCCAATGCTCTCATTAGTGGATGTAACTCCTTGTCATAGGTGGGATAGTTAGTGTAACTCCACTCAATTTTCACTGAAATAGGCAACCGGCTTCCCCCTTGAGTCAACACGCCTCCAATCCCAATTTCTGATGCATCACACTCCACTTCAAAAGTCTTTTTGAAGCCAGGAAGGACTAGGATTGGTGCATGGGTCAGACGATCCTTCAAGGTTTGGAATTTATCTTTTTGTGCCTTCTCCCATGTGAACCTAATAGTCTTCTTAACCTCAGCAGTGAGTGGTGCAGGTATACTGCTAAAATCTTTGACAAAACGCTTGTAGAAGCTTGCTAGACCATGGAAGCTCTGGACTTGGCTGATGTTTTTGGGTTCTGGCAAGTCCTGGATCGCCTTCACCTCTCCTCATCTACCTGTAATCCATGTGAACTCACAAAAAATCTAGTAAAACAAGTTTATGAGTGCAGAATGTGAACTTTTTGAGGTTTGCATAAAGCCCTTCTAGTCGAAGTGTCTCTAGTACTTGATCAAGATGTGTCACATGTTCAAACAAACTAGTTCTATAAATCAAAATATCGTCAAAAATAGAACACAACGAAATTACTGATGTATGGTCTAATTATGTGGTTCATGAGGCGCATAGAGGTAATAGGAGCATTGGTGAGTGCAAATGGCATCACCAGCCATTCATAAAGGTCTTGCTTGGATTTAAAGGCAGTCTTCCATTAATCACCCTCCTTCATTCTCACCTGATGGTATACAATCTTAAGGTCTATCTTAGAGAAAAGGGTGGCTTCACTTAGCTCATCTAACATGTCATCAAGGCGTGGTATGGGGTGCCTATACTTAATGGTAATGTTGTTTATGGCTCAGCAGTCTACACACATCATCCATGTTCCATCCTTCTTGGATTCTAACAAAACGGAACAACACAAGGACTAAGGCTTTCCCTAATAACTCATGGGCTTGTCTTTCTAACTCCTTGGTTTCCTCCAGGTTTACCCTATTGGTTGGTTTGTTTGGCAAGGGAGCTCCGGGTATGAAGTCTATTTGGTGTTTTATGCCCCTAAGTGGTGGTAAACCATATGGCATCTCCTCAGGAAACACATCTTTGAACCTGTAAAGAAGCTTAGTAATCTCTGGATGAAGTGTTAACTCATAAGAACCTGCATTCAAAAGGTCCTTAAAGATCATTAGTAGCATTATGTATTTAGTGGCAGCAGCCTTCCAGATATAGCTAGGCCTAATAAGAAAATTAGACTTAACAGATTTTTCTTTTTCCTTAACCATTTGCAAGTGTAATTCATGGACTTGTGCTGGTATGAGAGGTGCTAAGCTAATCTTATGCTTATCATGCATGAAAGTGTATATATTAGATCGACCATCATACTTAATTTATCTATCCCATTGCCATGGTCTACCTAAAAGGACATGTCCAGCTTGCATAGGTACTACATCACAAACCACTTCATCAGGATACTTACTTAATGTAAATGGAATGGTCACTTGTTCTTTAATTTGAAGCTCAACCTTATCATCAAGCCACCTTAGTCTATATGGATGAGGATGCTTAGTCTTTTCTAGGCCAAGTTTATCTACCATGTATACAATAGTAGGATTAGTGCAAGACCCACCATCAATGATAAGATTACATACATTGCCTCTGATGGTACATCGGCTGTGGAATATGTTCTCTCATTGGATGGTCCCAGCTGTTTGCACTTGGACACTAAGCACATGCCTGATCATCAAGCTTTCTCCCACATCCGGATACTCAATTTCCCCAAATTCTTCTTGGTTCATCGGATCATCTTTATCATGAGACTAATATCCTCCATCTTCAGTGAGCAACATGACCCTCTGGTTTGGAATTCTCTTGCCATATTACCTTGGCCTTTGAACTTAAAGCAGGTTATTTCTCTGGAGCATTGGGGATTAGTATTCCTTCCTGGGTTTTCTCAAGTGTCTTTATTAGGTTCATTAGGCCGGGTCTTGTTTTGGCTTCCCAAATCGATCCTCTTGCCCTTGTCCACTTGTTTGGGTAGTTGCTGGTATTTTTGCTTGAACCCCAAGAAGCTTGTGGTTTACTTTTGGTGGACGTTTTCTTGATATGTTTCTCGGATTTCATGGCTAAGTGGAATAGGTCCTTGAAGTCTAGGAAGTTCTGCCTCTCAACCTTGCTACTGATCCGGTCGGTTAATTTACAACAAGCGGGTTAAAGTTTATTTTAAAACAGACAATCTATCAAATTAACCCTATGAACTACTCTTGCCAAGAGAGGTCTAATTGTAGTAATTAGGGATTGAATCTACAGAGAACGAGGGCACACAATATATTTATGTATTCCTAATGGCTAAGCTAGGCAAGCTATAAATAAGAGGTTTATTATATGTTTTTCAGAAAAGAAAATTGTCTAAATAGGTAAAGTTTATTCAAATATGGAAAACGACAGATCTAGGGATTCAGGAAAGTGAATAACATGGGATATGATGCATAGAAGTATTAATATGCGAGGACATTAATTAAATAGTTTGACCCCCTCTTGTCCCAACTCTCATATGCAGACAGAGGAGTAGACCATCGATCGACGGCTAAGGCTGAGTGACAATCGACGCTAATCAGACAGGAAGTTAGTCTGATATGTTAACTAAACCAGCTCTCGGATGTATCTAACAACCTAGCTCAATGGAATCAATTTTTCCACATAACCTACTCTCATAGTTGTTCATTCCCTAATTTCAGGTTTCTAGTTAGCTACTCTAGAAGACAAGAATTAAACACAATTCCAAAGATTGATATATTTTCATCCTAACACTCCTAATTTGGGGCTAATTCATCAATACCATTATGAACTCTAAATCTAACAAGAGAATTATTCAGACATAATCATATAAAACATGATAAACTGAATAATATAATGCATAGAATAAATAATGAGGTTCTAATACAAATCTTTGAACGAGTTCATATCTTCTCCACTAAAATACTAAAAAAACTAAACGCTATAATAATAATTTTTGTGTTGTCTGTGTGTCTTCTGCCTAAATAATGGCAGGCCATTTATAAACTTGGTCAAAACTTGCTCAGGGTCATTCTTGTAATTTATCTTAACTTGGGCTTGAAGTCGGCCAATACTTCTGTGAGTAGGCCGTTGATCGACAGCGAGGATGCTCCATCGATCGATGGTCATGCTTGACATCGACTTGTACTTTGCTGATCGTGAACAGCTACTAGATATCTCTCTGAATGCTCTAACAAGCTTCAATGTCTTCATAATGCTCCAAAACGTACTTTGGTCTGTAAAGACTCTAAAACACAGTCCAAAAACACATAGTAGACTCCAAATAGGGTCCAAATGATGGTCTAAAACTGGTAAGTAACAAGGTATATCAACTCTCCTAGACCTAGCCTTTTGATTGTCCTCAAGTAAAACAAAGGTAGCATGTGAAAGAGGTTTCAAAAGCGGGGACTCGCATAATACATAAGTATAACTATCACCCCTACTATATTGCAACCACATCAAATAATGTTAACCAAAGAGAAACTTTGTTCGCCATATCCTAGTATAGAAACCAAATCCATTCTACCACCAACTTACCAAATACTAATTTGACTCACCCCTCTACTAATCTCATTTCTTTGCATAAAAATAAAGTGCATGCTTTACCTTGGGAGTATCGATCAAAGAACACATGGACTCAACTCCTGCAAATCTGCATATATAGGTATAAATTCTTTCCTTATCCCTTTCTTCCCTCTTCTCTCTCTGAATCTTTTTAGATCTCAAACTCAATGGAAAGTGATGCTGATGCAATCCATATTTTCATCTCATTTTTAATTTTCTTAACAAGATTGTAGGCGAATAGTGGGGTCATCGGCAATGTACCTACCCCTCGCTTCCAGTAATGTGTGATCATTTTTTGAATTAGAATAGTGGGGTCATCGGTAATGGACCTACCCCTCTTCATCTCAGGAATCATCTCAATCTTTTCTCTTATAGATCTTGAAGAGAGAGAGAGAGAAGGTAAATCAGAAATACACAGACTAGTACCTTACACACTTGCAGAAGGATCTGATGTATACTAAGCCCCAAATCAAGCAAAGTAGTCAATATTAGGTTGGAGGCCAGCTTTGGTTCCTTATAACTTTCTTAGTAAGTGAGATCTAATGGCAAGATGATCCACTTTGGCATCTCTAGTAATCTTTGCAGTCAACATGTCTAAGAATGGTGTTATAGTGTGCCTAGTCAATTAATAACTTCTGATCATAATCCCCTTCTTGAATCTATAAAAACTATTTGAAAAACTTAATAAAATGTTCAAAATAGATAAAAGCATCTGCGAACCTCTCCCAGACTTAAATAACACTATCCCCAATGATATCCCGTCGGAGTTGGTTAACAAAACTAAATCACAGGGAAAAGGTAGATAGGAAGTTGAGGTTACCGAACTCCGTAAAGAGTGTCGACTGATGGTGAGTGTTGAGTATTGACCGATGGTGCACCATCAAAGCTGTCGACCGATGCTGCACCATCCAAGCCGTCGACCGATGGCGCACCATCCAAGCCTTCGACTGATGGTGCACCATCCAAGCCGTCGACCGATGGTGAGGTAGTGGTGTTGACCGATGGTAGTTTTGAACTTTTCTACTCCTCCTTTGAAAACATAAATTAATTAAGAAACACCATAATTAATAACTAAATAATTAAAAATAAAACTTACTAAACAATGGGTTGCCTCCAACTCACCACTTTCTTAAGCTCGACGTTTGAATTTTTGGACTAAGAAGGTTGTTCGTCAAACCAATGTGGAAAGCAAGTATCCACATACTCTATGCTCGTCTCAAACCATGCATTGATGAAGCTTCTCACAGCTTCTTCTGCTTTGGTTCTCTGATTATCCATCCTTCTCTGAGCAATCGATATTCTGCTCATCCTTTCTTGGAGTGTTTGATTGGATCCCATTAACATGTTAAGCCTGACATCTGTGGGCTTTGTAATATCCTCCAAACTCTGGTAGATACTATCCCTCATCAAGTCTTGAGAAAAGTAAACTCCATCAAGCTTGTCTTGTAATAACTTCTCTATTACCAGCCCCTTCCTAAATGCTGTGTGGTCACTGTCAGTCGATGGCCAGCTTTTCCCATCGGTCAATGCTGAATTGACTGCCCCAATCGATGGTTGATGTCTGAAGAAATTCCTTGATATATTGGTTATAGCGAGTATGCTTGCGATATCTTCCTTGGATTCATTAAGAATCCTTCCATTCATTGCTTGTGCATATCCATATGGTTCCCTCATAATTCCAAAATCATATGGTCTGAGATAACCATAATCGTCATCGTATCATACCGGATTATCGTCGATCGGGTATTGAGTCACCGTCAATCGATGTTGGATTCCATGTTCCAAAAGATCCTCTAAATTTCCAGCCTTCTCTGGTGCAAAAGCATGGTACTCGACTGCTTATTCCTCAAAGTAGACTCGTACTTCGCTGTTCGTGAACAGCTACTAGATATCTCTCTAAATGCTTTAACAAGCTCCATTATCTCCATAATTCTCCAAAATGTATCTTAACATGTAAAGACTCTAACACACAGTCCAGACACACATAGTAGACTTCAAATAGGGTCCAAATGATGGTCCAATACTGGTAAATAACAAGGTATATCATTAATCCATCCACGAACTGGGCCCTGATGGATTGTTCATCCTCATTAAGTCCAAGTCGGTTCCTCAAGCGTTCAAACTCCTCATAGTACTCTTCTACAGACTTAGTCCCTTACCTAAGTGTCCTTAAACGGCTTTGCAAATCTCTTAGGAAATGTTGTGGGACGAAACGCTGGCGCATAAGATCCTTCACATCTATCCAGGACTCAAGTGGCTCAATTGGTTTCTCCTCCGGTCTATGGTTACTCTGTCCCACCATATCAGTGCATTGTCAGTGAGCTGAGCCACAACAAGTGCTACTCTGTTTGGACCAGGATGGTTGTAGTACTTAAAGATATAGCCCATTCTCTTTTCCCAATCAAGATAGGCTTATGGGTCCACCTTTCCAAAAAGGCTGGTGCTTCTAGCTTGATGTGGTTTTGATATGGGTTATGGTTAAGTCGTGCCCTTGGAGGTGGGTTGTAGTCTTCCTCCTCTTCTTCCCCATAATCATCTTGGACCTCATGTCTCCTTTGATTCGGTTGACGATAGGGTCCGGAGTCATATTTTTTACGTTGGTCTCTAGTACACGGTCCTGAGTAGTCATTGATATGAACTCCAGTCCTCCTTGGAGGTGCCTCAGTTGGCAATGGATTGTTTTGGGCTGTCCCCAAATCAACTCGCCGAGTGGGTCTAGCTGCTGGTCTTTGCTTGATTTGGGTCAGTCTATTGCCCTAGTTTTTGCGAACTGTGCCAATGTCTTGCCTCACATTCCTCATCTCTTCCTATAGGTCATGGATGGCTTGCATCAGGGCTGATCGAACTTAATCACCCATGGCTGCCATGCTAATGTACCTAGCAAAGAAACTTTGGACTTAAGAGTTTGGATGATAAAATATAAAGGATCGAATAAAACAAATGGAAATTAGATTTTTTTTTTTTTGAAATCTTAAAAGTAAACAATCTAATAAAGAAGACAAAACCATTTTTTGATTATGGTTTTCGAAATTTAAACAAATGAAAAGGAAAAGGAATATGATGATTTAAAAAATGGGAATTACTTGATGCGGTGGGCAATCGAAAAGGAAGGTTGCTAACCCTCAACCACAAAAAGGAAAGTCAGCCCTATTAACTTTACTAACACGTTTTTTGGGTATCTTTTCTTTAATTTACTAATCAAACTAACAATCAATCTCAAAGCAAAGCGTAAGAACAAGAGGAACACGCACACAATAGTTCGTATAGGTTTTAAGATTTAACAAGGAATTAACTAGATACAAATGAACAAAGAAAACAATCGACTAGAGTTACTAATGAGATGCGGCTAATGCAAAAGAATGAGACTGATAATTTGATGCACAATGAACGGATGACTCTTTTCTTTATTGTTTTCAATAGATGGATGCAAAACAGAGCAATATGTATGAAGAACAAATGATTTATTATTTTTTATTTTAGATTTAAGGATGCAAAGAAAGCGAAGACAAGTAAAGATGTAAAAGGATAGAAATGACCTGGTGCTGAAGGAACTTCAGCTCTGATACGAGAAATGATACAAGCCTAGGCTGACAAATTGAATGATCCTTGGCAAGAGAGAGAGATTCAATCTACACAAGGGTGGACCGCTTGGATTGATCTAATCAATCAAAAGAATCCAAGAACATGTAACTTGATGGAATGAAGTGCACCACACGAGGGATGGAAGACTCGTGATACAACACAAACTCTGTTGGCCGTGGAGGTACTGGTTTCACAAGGCAAGAGAAAGGAGGCGAATTCTTTGTTAGAGAGCTCTAGTGTTTTCACTTAGTAAAAGGTTTTGTTTTTACAAACTGTTTATATGGGATTTATATAGACGTCTAATGCAGTGGTGCCTTCGAGGGTCTTTGAAGCAAATATTACATAGTTTTGGACTAAAGGAAAATCCTATTAGCCGTGCAAGCCAACTAAAAAGTTTGGGGATAAAATTCAAATAAAAGAAATGAAAAGAACCAAAGCTGCAAAACAAATAACACCGTTGGTATATGAATTTAAATGCTTACCTTCTTACCTTTTTGGCCGGTTTGATTAGTCCTTGAATCTTGCTAGATGAGCTGATCTTCTATGTTGATGACCAGTAAGTTGCAATAGGTTTGTTCGAAATGAATGGCCAAGGCTCTTCACTTGATGTCTTAGTCTTCTCGGAAGGTCCATCATTCTTCAAGCTTGGTTCTTTATCATCTTGTTCACTAGTTGGCTTAACCTCAGTTGGTTTAAACTGTACATGATCAAAAGAAAGCATCATGCTCTCATTAAATTTGTGTTGAAGTATCTTAACTTTTTTTCTAGTCATGGGTCCTTTGAACGCAATTGGCATGAACACTTCTTGGCAGCTTTTAGTTGGGATATCTTGGTAATCATGTCTGGGATTTCTGGTTTGGTTAGGTCCGGATCTGGTTCATGTTGAATGTCCTCATCACTTTTGGCGCCACAGCGCTTCAGATACTCGCCACCGTCTCTGACTGCCATCCGCCGGAGCCGCAGTCTCCAACCACCATCCGTCTGCCGCCAGGAAGCCACTGCCATATCGCCTTCGTCGCCACCCTTGGTCGCCACCGACGACCGGTCACCGGTGACTCAGCGACTTGGTCAACTCGTTGACTGGTCCATCCGGTTGGGTTAGTTAATTGAATAGCGGTTAGGGATTAAATTTATTGGTTATTGAGAATTGATATATGTTAGAATTAAATCGGGTTGTAATTGATATGAATCTGGTTGAGTCTTGTTTGGTAGCTAGTTCATTTATTGTAAAGTGGAACTAGAGGTCTAGAGAATTCAATTGTTGATTTGATTGTGTGATGCAAAGTGATGCTATATATATATATATGTACATATACATAGTTAAGAGTAGGGATTATATGTGGAGCATGAGTTCAGAGATGTCTGAGCTTCGATGCTACGTTGGAGGGCGTGAGTTCTTAGACGTCTGAGATTCGACACTACTGTGTGGGGCATGGTGCAGAGACGTTTGCATTCGACACTACGATGGGCGAGGGTACAGAGACAGATTATACTAGCGATGCTTTGTATATATATATATATATGTCTATTCGTAAGAGGAGAATGTAGGGTGCGTGGACTAGCTATTTGCTATCATTGCATTTTATTTTATTTTGTGATGCTCCAGGCGTCATGTTTGTTCATGTTAGAGCTAAACTTACATAGTGGGAGTTCTATTTATTCAAGACAGTGGTTTGCGTGTCTAGCATCCCATGCCTTACTGAGTTACTTTCCTGCTACTCATTGCATCTTCTTTCCTCCTTTCCGGTGAGACTGGCAAGCATGCGTGATTCTATCGGATTTGTGCTTTATGCTATTTTTCTTTATTTTCAGACTTTCATTTTATGATATTATCGACATTTATTCAGGTTTTATTATTGAAGAGAGTTATGGTGTTTGGAGACGATTTATGAGAAGTAATAAATGAGTATTTCAGAGATTATTATTTATTTTATTATTTTGGAAAATGTGGGTATTACAATTTTCTTTGGGAGGGTTGTTAAAGAGGAATAATCTCTGATGCTTTTAATGAGGCAAAAATTATTTCGTGGTACTCTTACTAATTTTCACATACTCTTAGACCATCTCTAATGGCACACTATTTTTTCTCTATAATTTACACCAAAATAGAGTAACTCTATTATAGATTAATTTTTACTTCAAGGGTTTACTCTATAATAGAGTTATTCTATATTCCACTCTAAAATAAAGTATCTTTATTATAGAGTAAAACTTTGGAGCAAATGTTACTCTATAATAGAGTAGCTATATTTTAGTGTAAATTATAGAAAAAAAATAAGTATGACATTGGGGATGTCCTTATCCATTCTCATACTCTTCATATGGATGGTTAATGTCAAAAGTGCCCCTCTTGTTCTCTTTCTCGCTTTCTGACTTTCTCTCTCCAGTGGGAACTGTTCATTCCCTTCTTTGTCTCTCTCTCTCCTCTGTCGGGTTTCCTCGCTTTCATCGATTGAATTGAGTTCAAATCAACTCATCCTTTCCTTGCTTGGATTATTGAGCTAGTTATTTCCAACCCAGCTAAATTCAACTTCAGGTAAGGCATTCTCTTGGTTTGTATCTTAAAGCTTCATAAAACTCCCATGCTTTGAATCCACCATACACGATTCAAAATATTTTTAGTTGTGATATTAGATTGAAGATTTACAAAGGGAGAGGAATCCCGCAGCTGGTCAAAACCAGCATGTACGAGTCGAGGCAGAAAGTTTGCGTCGATCGATGACGCCCCCTTGCCGTCGATCGGCGGTCAACGCGCAGAAGCCCAATTCATAGAATACCCAACTTGAAGCCTAAGTCACTAAAATTACAAGATTTCGCCTGGACGAGTTTTACCTAGTTTGTATTATATTTGCTTGTGTTTTATGAAAAGAGAGCTCTTTTACAAGTTTAGAGATTTTAGTAGTTTTAGGGGAGAAGATCAACACTTCTTTCAAACTTTGTATTGGAACCCCAATTTTCTATCCCTAATCTTATGCATTATTTTATTTATGATTAATTTTTGCTTAGCTATGTCTCGGTAGTTTTCTTGTTAAATTTAGGGTTTATTAATAGTTTTGACGGATTAGCCAAACAATAGAATTTTTAGGGTGATTATTAAATCTATAATCAGTGTTGTGATTGCTTGTGTTCTTGGATAGCTAACTAGAACCCTAATATTAGCATAATTGGCCCCTGCGAGAGTAGGATCGTTACATGAATTAATTTTGTAGAGCTTGAGTTGCTAGGGATAATCGTGAGAATAGTTTAGTAATTCTAAGTAAACTTAGCGAAATTGATTATTTAGTGCTAGACTAAGAAAGCACCGATTGATGTCGTTTTCATACCATCAATCGACGGTCATTCCAAATCATGTTTATGTTCATGTTAGAGCTAAACTACATAGTGGGAGTTCTATTTACTCAAGTCAATGGTTTGTGTGTCTAGCTAAACGTTCATGTTAGAGCTAAACTTACATAGTGGGAGTTCTATTTACACAAGTCACTGGTTTTCGGGTCTAACATCTCATACCTCACAAAGTGACTCGCATGTTACTCACTGCTCCTTCTTTCCTCCTTTCAGATAAGACTGGCGCGCATGACTGATTCTTTCGGATTTTTGCTTTGTGCTGTTTTACTTCGCTTTATTTTCAGACTTTCATTTTATGATATTATCGATATTTATTCGGGTTTTATTTTATTTATGAGATTTATGGTGTTTGGAGATTATTTATTAGATGTAATAAATGAATATTCAGAGATTATTATTTATATTATTATTTTGAAAAAGGCGGGTATTACAATTTTCTGCGGGAGGGTTGTTAAAGAGGAACAATCTCAGATGCTCTTAATGAGGCAAACTTTATTCTTTGTTAGTCTTACTAATTCTCACATACTCTTATCTATTCTCATGCTCTTCATATGGATGGTTAATGTTAAAAGTTCCCCTCTCGTTTTCTCTCTCTCACTTTCCAACTTTCTCTCTCCAGCGGGACCTGCTCATTCCCTTCTTTGTCTCTCTCTCCTCTGTCGGGTTTCCTCGCTTTCATCGATTGAATTGAGTTCAAATCAACTTGTTCTTTCCTCACTTGGATCATTGAGCTATTGACTTCCAACCCAGCTCAATTCAATTTTAGTTAAGGCATTCTCTTTGTTTGTATCTTAAATCATCGTAAAACCCCCATGTTTTAAATCCAGCATACACGATTTCAAGATTAGTAGTTGTGATATTAGATAGAAGATTTACAAAGAGAGAGGAACCCCGTATCTGGTCAAAACCAGCATGTACGAGTCGAAACAGAAAGTTTGTGTCGATCGATGATGCACCCTTGCCATCAATCGATGGTCAACAAGCAGAAGCCTAATTGACAGAATATCCTACTTGAAGCCCAAGTCACTGGAATTACAAGATTGCCCCTAGACGAGTTTTACCTTGTTTATATTATACTTTCTTGTGTTTTATGCAAAGAGAGCTCTTTTACAAGTTTAGAGATTTTATTAGTTTTAGGGGAGAAGATCAACACTTCTTTCAAGCTTTGTATTGAAACCCCAGTTTCATATCCCTAATCTTACATATTATTTTATGTTTATGATTATGTTCTGCTTAGCTATGTCTGAGTAGTTCTCTTGTTAGATTTAGAGTTTATTAATGGTTTTGACAGATTCGTCAAACAATAGAATTTTTAGGGTATTATTAGATATATCATCAGTATTGTGTTTATTTCTTGTGTTATTGAGTAGCTAACTAGAACCCTTATATTAGGATAATTGGTACCTGGGAGAGTAGGATCGTTACATGAACTAATTATGTTGAGATTTGTAGTAATTTTAAGTGAACTTAGTAAATCTGATTGTTTAATGCTTGACTAAAAAAGTCACCAATCAATGTCGTTTGCATACCATCGATTGACGGTCATTCCATATTTGCATATGAAAGTTGTTGTAGACTCTGAGCTTAGGCATAAATAGATATCAATTATATCTTTACATATTAAATTTATGTTATATGATTGAAAATCTCTTGGCTCATGTCTATTATAATTCACTACCAGAAAACCCTAGATCTCGCTATTTCCCTTAATTGCTTAAATCCAAGTCATTCAAGATTTTCTGTTTCTTAAGTTTTATTAATTGTCTAGCATAACTAAGTTGATTATCAAATATATTGTGTACCCACGCACTTTGGGGATTCGATCCCTAAGTACTAGACTCAAACCTCTTATTTGAGAGAGTAATCAGTAGGTCTCCTAATGTAATGTGAGCACGTAACAAATTTGGGGTCGTTGCTGGGGAGGAAGGATCTCCATTAGATTTGTTTTGCAAGTTTTGTCTAGGTTTTTTTCAGTTACTTACAAAAACTTTTTATTTTGTCTTTGAGGTGCATGCCTAGCAGTACCAGACGCAACAAGGAAAAATACTTAGTTTTCTCAAACCCAATAATCGAACGCAGAATCCGTAAGGAGAAGTGACAACAATCGATCGAAGCCTACACTTCTTTATCGTTCGATATTTATTTGCCAATATCAATTCACACTCATCTGCCAACAACTATTGATACCATTCTCGAAACATCGATCGACGGTGATTTCCAAGCAGAGATGGTTGTTATACTGATGTGACTAGGAATGAGATAGGGGACATGTATGACCTTGAAGGTCATATGCGTAATGCAACAGGTCCAAGAATTGATGATCAGGGTATTGTAATCCATGAACCAGAAGAAGTTGTTTTAGCTCAAACCCAGGCTGCTCAACCAAGAATGTTGGCTAACTACACCATTTCATAGACATTCACATGAGCACCCTATGGATCATTTGGAGCGATTTGAGGATCTTGTGTCTTCTGTCAAGGCTAATGGAGTCCTTGAGGACTACCTTCTATGCAAGTTGTTCAAGTATTCACTTGATGAAGATGCTTCATACTGTCTTAAGTAACTACCACCAGGATCTCTTACATCCTGGACAGACATCAAAAACGCCTTCTTGCATAATTTTTTTATGACGCCAGAGCTGAAGATTTGAGGAGCATAATTGTTACATTCACACAGGAGCCTGCAGAGTCTTTCTGAAACTCTTGTATCAAATTCAAATCCTACCAAAGAGATTGCCCACACCATGGATTCAATGAAGTGCAACTTGTCAGAACTTTTTTAGAGGTATTCAGTTGTCATACCATATGGCTTTACACACAGCCAGTGATTGAAACTTCTGTACTAGGAGTCCTGTAGAAGCTACCAGATTGATAGAGAATTTGGCAGCTAGAAACAGTACCAAGAACAATGATCATGAGAGGAGGAAATTTTCCATACACTTACCAAGGATCATGAAGAAGTAAAAGCCAAGTTAGATAGTTTTCAGCGGTTTCTGAAGAAGCAAGTTAGCTTCGCAGAAGGTGTAGAAGCTATGAGATCTGACAATTAGAAAGGTGAAGAAGAAGATGTGAACTTTTTTGGAAATGTATTGCAAAGATATGGGAACCAGAGCAATATGAACTCTTATTGAAATGGTCAGAGGAGTGGCTCCAACCAATGATCACAGCAGAAAAGACCCTACAGCAACAATATTGAAGCTATGATTGACAAGGTTCTGGAAGGACAATAGAAGATGACAGTAGACTTCAATGGAAAGATTAATGTTTTCTATACCAATCTTAACACAAAATTTTAATCTCTCAACACCCATGTGAAGAAGCTAGAGAATCAAGTGGTTCAGACCAGTGAAGCTGTGACAAGATAATAAGATTTGGTCAAGGAAAAGATTGAGGTTTGACAAAAGCACCACGTTAGTGCCATCATTGATGATGATTTTTTGGAAGTTGTGGAAGAGATTAAGTATCAGGGGGAAGAAATTCGTGAGAATCCCTTACCTTGTTCAAACGACCATTGATCGACAGTCAATAATAACCATCGATCGACGGTACTTTAAGAATCCGAGTATGAAGAGATAGACATCGAGCGACAGCCGGACCCTACCATCGGTCGATGACCGATCGAAACATAAGTATGTTGGTTGCAAAGTATAGACCTAGGCCTTATATATACTTATTGAATCTAGACCCCCCCCCCTAACCCCTACCCTACCTAAGCCATACAGACATAATTTAGTCCCTATGGTAATGGAGAAAGCTATGGATGGACATACTAGAGGAAAGAAGAAGATTCATAAGCATCTTAAAATGAAAGCTAATGAGAAAGAGATGGATGGCTTCACTAAGAGAATCCTTAGAATCCCTTTAGAAACCCCAGTTGGGAAGCTTATTACACTCATAGATTGTGGATGTTCTTCATAGAAACCAAGGCGAATGATGAAGGCATTGAAAGAATGTTTAATCATCTGAGGGAGAAGATAAAGCAGAGGGTTAAGTTGGAGGAGAGAAGCGACCGTGGAAAGTTTGTGGTTCCCTAGAACATCATCGGACATGACTACCCTCATGCACTCTACGACACCGGTTCTTCAGTAAACATTATGCCAACAACCATGGCAAAGGTGCTCAGCTTAAAGGTGGAACCTTCTAGTGATTCATCCAACTTTATGGATTGCTCTACAGTAAATTCAGGAGGAATAGTCAAAGACCTTCAAGTGCAAATCAGTGATGCCCTAATCCATGTAGGTTTTCATGTCTTGGACGTCCAAGTAGAACAACACTCCTCCCTGCTACTTGGAAGATCTTTCATGGCCATGGTAGGAGCAGTATGCGACATGAAGAAAAACAGGTTGTATATTTCCCTTATTGATCAAAATCATTAATATGTACATGTTCAAACTAGAATCAAGACTGCTCTCATTGTTTTAGTTCATGAACCCGGACTTGTGGTCACGTGTTTCTGCGATTTTGAGCAAGAGAAAGAGTTGGATGATGGAACATTGATCGACGCCCATCCCACACAATCGATCGATGTTGTCAATCAACAATCAATCGCCACCCACCCTATCACATCGATCAACGAACCTGACCCAGAGAACGACACAGCTAACCCAGATTACGACACTTCCTATCTTGAAGAATAAACAATCGAGTATTGTGCCCTTTCACTTGAGGAAACTGGAAATTTCAGAGGTCCAATGGAACCAAGAATGCAACATCGATTGATGGTGTCTCAATACCATCAATCGACGCTAATTCAGCAAAGTACGATGTAGATTATGGTTATCTCAGACCATATAAGTTTGGTATTATGAGGGATCAAGAAGGATATGCACGAGCAATGGATGGAAGACTTCTCAATGTATCTAAGGAGGATGTAGCAGGCATACTCGCAATGGCCCATGGATCAGGAAATCTCTTCAGACAACAGCAACATGAAAACCCTACAATTAACAACAAGGCATTGATCGACGCAACACTGCTGCCGTCGATCGACACTCACCTTCAAGAAAACTTCACCAGTTACAGATCAGAACCTTAAGTGTTTGATCCAGAGAATTTTGATTATGGGGAAGAAAGAGATGACTATGGTGTCTACAAAGACAAATATGGCAATGCACAAGCCATAAATCGCAGAATCATTAACGTTTCCAAGGAAGACATCGGATATATTCTTCAGAACGCAACCATCCTTGGCTACACTCGAATTTGTTTGCCAGAGTACGCAGAGAATTTTGAGGAGAGCAGAAAATAAGATGAGTACTACAACAGAGTAGAAGTAGATAACATGGTATAAGGAATCTACAAAGCACATGAGATGTTGATGGATGATTACTACAAGAGGATTGATGACATCTATTACCCATTTAACAACATTATCAGTTGCTTAACCACATGCATGGAAGAGATGAAGTAAAAGATGGGCTATACTCATCATATGATTCAGAGACAGCACGTGAATGGAACAGACCAAGCACCATCGATCGGCGGACATTCACTACCATCGATCAACACTTCACGCAGACCATTTAGACATGAGGTGGTAACTGAGAATCTGTTAGAAGATAAACTTGATGGATTTTATGCATCTCAAGACATGATGATGGAAGACATCTCCAGGAGATTAGCTAAGATATCCATACCCATAGATAGCAGAATTGGCTGGTTACACAAACGCATTGCCAACCTCCAAGAGAGGTTAAGTCAAACTGAGATCACCAATGAGAACATGGAAAACCAAAGAACCAGAGGTGAAGATGAGAAAAGAAGATGTGGATACTTGTTTTCCAACAAGTGATACTCTACTCCCATCTTAGTCCATACAGTGCTAAACGTCAGGCTAAAGACTATAACAAAGAGCTAAATGGGAGGCAATCCGCTATTAGGTTTGTTTTAAATTATTTTATTTTCAAGATTTTACTAATTTCATATTTTTCTTTATTTGCAGTGGGAAAAAACAGGAAAATCGAGAACTAGCATCGGTCGACGATTGTGCACTACCATCGGTCAATATTGATCCCATCGTTCGACACCCATCACTTATCATCGGTCGACACTCATTAACAGAGTCTGGTATCGATTTCTTCCTTGAGATTTTACTTATGATTTAGTTTTTCCCACCTCACCGAGACCGGATAACACTGAGGAGAGTGTTATTTAAGTCTAGGAAAAGTTTACTGATATTGCTTTCTATTTTGAGTTTTATTCTTATGTGTTTTATAGAGTTTTATTGAGTCAAGAAGGGATAATGATAAGTTTAAATTCTTACTTATTGTCTAACCATTTTGTAGCACCATTCTAGGTGTGTTGACTGCAGTGAGTACTAGAGATACCAAAGTGGATCATTTGCCACTATATCACACTTGCTTAGAAAGTTTGAAGGAACCGAAGCTAACCTTTAATCTAATACAAACTTATTTGATTGCTTTGTGGTTTGGCATACATTGGATAGGATTCCTCTTGAATGTCTGGAAGTAAAAGTCTGAGTGCTTCTGATTCCCTCCTCACTCTCTCTTCAGCATCTATATATAAAGATTGAGATGATTTCCTGGAAGTTGCAGAGAGGTAGGTAAATTACCTATGAACCCATTATTCTAGTTCGGAAAGGAATGATCACACATTGTGGAAGCAAGGGGTAGGTACATTACCGATGACCCCACTATTCGCCTACAACTTGTCGAAAAAGAGAGAGAAAATAAAAAGAAAGATGAATCAGATGGAATGTATCAGCATCATTGATTCATTGGACTTATAATATATACATATATATATATATAAAGAGATTCAGAGAAGAGAGAAACAGGGTAGAAAGGGATCAGAGAAGACTGTTTGTGTGTTCAGATACTTGCAAGAGTAAGAGTCCATGTGTCCTCTGATTGATACTCCCAAGGTAAAGCATGCAATGCTATTTTATACAAGAAATGAGGTTTGTAAAGGGGTGAGTCAGACTAGTATTTGCTAAGTTGTTGGTAGGATGAATTTGGTTGCGATACTAGGATAAGGTATATAAAGTTTCTCTAAGACTGACACTTGTTTGATGTGGTTGCAACATAGTTAATGTGAAAATGACGAGCTAGAGATTTTGTGAGTCTCTGTGTTTTCAAACCTCTTCCACAGGTTTACCCTTGTTTTGCTTGAGGACAAGCAAAAAGCTAAGTCTAGGGTAGTTGATGGGTCCTAATATTTACCATTTTATACCATGTTATAGGCCCTCTTTGGAGCATGCTATGTGTGTCTAGGATATGTTTTAGAGTCTTATCAGGTCCAGATGCATTTTGGAGTATTATAGAGATGATGAGGCTTTCTAGACCTCAAAGAGCGAGGAAGCTCATAGCTAGTCAAAACCAGCATGTACGAGTCAAGACAGAGAGTTTGCATTGATCGATGACGCCCCCTAGTCATCCGTCGACGGCCAACATGCAAAAGCCCAATTCACAAAAGTACCCGGCTTGAAGCCTAAGTCTCATGAATTATAAGATTGCCTCTGGACGAGTTTTACCTAGTTTATATTATCTTTGCTTGTGTTTTATGCAAGAGAGATCTTTTACTAGTTTAGAGAATTTAGTACTTTTAGGAAAGAAGATCAAGACTTATTTCAAGCTTTGTATAGGAACCTTGGTTTCCTATCCCTAATCTTATGCATTATTTTATGTTTTTGATTATGTTCTACTTAGCTATGTCAAAATAGATCTCTTGTTAGATTTAGGGTTTATTAATGGTTTTGACAGATTAGCCAAACAATAGAATTGCTAGGGTGATTATTAGATCTATCATAGGTATTGTGCTTATTGCATGTGTTCTTGAGTAGCTAACTAGAACCCTGATATTAGGATAATTGGTACCTACAAGAGTAGGATCATAACATGAAATAATATTGTTGAGCTTAAGTTGCTAGGGATAATCGAGAGAATAGTCTAGTAAATCTAAATGAATTTAGTGAATCTGATCATTTAATGCTTGACTAAGAAATCCATCGATCGATGACGTTTTCATACCATCGACCGACGGTCATTCTGAATTTACATACGAAAGTTGTAAAATCTGATCTTAGCCATAGATAGATATCAATTATATATTTACAAATTAAATTTGTGTTTTATGATTAAAAACCCCTTGGCTTCTATCCATTATAATTCACTACCTGAAAAATCCTAGATCTAGCTATTTTCCTTAATTGCTTACAACCAACTCATTCTTGAATTACTGTTTCTTAAGTTTTATAAATTGCCTAACATAACTAACTTGATTATCAAATCAATTGTGTGTCATCGCTCTCTGTGGATTCGATCTCTAAGTACTACAACTGAAAATCTTATTTGAGAGAGTAATTAGTTGCTCACCTAGGGTAATTTGAGCACGTATCAATATGTTTGATGAGTTGGATGATTCTAGCATTTTTAAGGTTGAATTGAAAAGTGGATATCACCAGATTAGATTGAAAGAGGTTGATGTGTTTAAAACTTTTCTAAGGTTGATTTGTAATGACATTTGGGATAACTAATGCACCTAGTACTTTCATGAGGCTAATGATTCATGTTTTTAGATCATTTATAAGCCAATTTGTTTTGGTTTACTTTGATGACATTCTTATCTACGTTAAGAACTTGGATGAGCATATTGAACATCTTAGAAAGGTTCTTGAAGTGCTTCTATAGGAATCCTTGTTTGCTAACTTAAGAAAATGTACCTTTGGAACAGATAACCTTGTCTTCTTAGGTTTTCTTGTGAGTGCAGATGGAATCTAGGTTGATGAAGAAAATATCAAATCTATCAAACACTGGCCAAGTCCAAAAACAGTTGGTGAAGTAAGAAGCTTTCATGGTCCAGCCGGTTTCTACAAAAGTTTTGTGAAGGGTTTCAGTTCTTTGGCTACACCACTAACTGAAGTAATCAAGAAAAATGTTGGGTATAAATGGGAATAAGCCCAAGAAGAGGCATTTTAAGCTTTAAAGGATAAACTTACCAAATCGCCAGTTCTAGATCTTCCTGATTTTTCTAAAAAAAATTGAAATAGAATATGATGCATCTGGTCTTGGCGTAGATGTTGTTATTATGCATGAGAAGAAACCTATAGAATTCTGTAGTGAGAAGCTTGGAGGAGCTACTCTGAACTATCGAACTTATGACAGAGAACTCTATGCACTTGTGAGGGCCCTACATACATGGCAGCTCTATCTCTGGCCCAAAGAGTTCATCATTCACACTGATCATGAGTCCGTCAAGCATCTAAAGGGACATCATAAACTGAAAAAGAGACATGCTAGATGGATTGAATTCTTTAAAACATTTTCTAGAAGTTATGTTCTCTTAACCTCTATTGAAACCAAATTACTTTGATTTGAACATATCAAGACTTTATATGCCACTGATTATGATTTTAAAGACATATATCCTTCTTGTGAGAAGTTTGGTCGTGGTAAATACTTCAAGAATAATGGTTTTATCTTCTTTGAAAATAAATTATGTGTGCCTAACTCCTCTTTGAGAGATTTTATTGTCAAAGAAGCTCACGCGGGTGGATTTATGACACATTTTGGCGTGGCTAAGACACTGAATGTAATGCAAGAGCACTTCTTTTGGCCACACATGAAGAGAGATGTAGAGAAAGCTTGTGAAAGGTGTACAACTTGCAAACAAGCTAAGTCCAAAATCCAAAACCGTAATTTGTATTACTCCTTTACCCATTCCTTTGCATCCATGACAAGACATTTTAATGGATTTTGTGTTGGATTACCTAGAACTAAAACTGTAAAAGATTATGTGTTTGTAGTTGTTGATAGGTGTTCTAAAATTACTCACTTATTCCATGTCACAAGACTGGTGATGATGTGACTGTTGCTAGCTTGTTCTATAAGGAAATTTTTAGACTTCATGGATGCCTAGGACGATTGCTTCTGATAGAGACACCAAGTTTCTTAGCTTCTTTTGGAAAACGTTATTGTCTAAGCTAGGAACTAAACTTTGTTTCTCTACTACTTGTCATCCACAATCTAATGGACAAACTGAAGTTGTCGATAGAAGATTGTTTACCTTGTTGCGTGTATTGATTAAAAAGAACATTAAGTTTTGGTAAGAATGCTTGCCACATGTATAATTTGTTTATAATCATGCTAAGCATTCTGCATCTAAGTTTTCTCCATTTGAGATTGTTTACGGTTTTAATCCTTTATCATCTTTTGATCTAATGCCTTTACTTTTGAGTGAGAGAGTTAGTTTGGATGGGAAAAAGAAAGCTAGACTTGTTAAGTAGATACATGAGAAGGCCCAGATCAATTTAGAAAACAAGACCAAAATCTATGCCAAACAAGCAAACAAAGGAAAAAAGGAGATGATTTTTGAAGAAGGGACCTGGTTTGGATACACTTGAGGAGGGATAGATTTCCTAATGAAAGAAAAATCCAAGCGTATGCCTAGGATCGATGCTCCTTTCAAAATCATGAAAAGATCAATAACAACGCCTACCAACTTGATATGCAAGGTAAGTTTAGTGTAAGTTCAAGCTTCAAAGTTACTGATTTAGTTCCTTATTGTGCAGAAGAAACGGATTTGGGGTCAAATCCTTCTCAAGTGGGAGAGGATGATGTGATCCTGGCAAGCAAAGGAACTGAGGAGATGGAAAAGGTTGAAACATAGCTTAAGGAAGTCAAAGATGGAGCTAAAGAATAGCTTGAACCTGAGGAGACAAAGGACAGGGATCTAAATGTGCCACTTGGTCCAATGAATAGGTCCAAACAAGCATGATTCCAGCAAGCTCTTCATCAACTCTTACACACTATCCAGGATATTCTAGAATGTGCTAATCCAACCACATTGTTTCTGATTCAACCCGCCTAGACATTCAGCAGGAGAGGTGTTGTGACTTGCACTCTCTTACTTGGTTTGGTTTTCTCCCAATGGGTCTTCCAAACAAGGTTTCTAATGAGGCTTGGACACAACACATATATAATGTCATCTTGGTGAAAATAAACCCATTTATGTCCTAATTTTTATCCAAGAAGACGAAAAGAGGAGCCTATTTTCAAATTTAAACTCATTCTTTGTTTATGTATTCAAGTGAGCCTTAGTTTTAATTATCTTCTGTGTTTCCAAGAAGCTTTGCATGCACAAACTTGTTTTCTTTTTATTCTGGTCGAAAAACCTCAGTAATATGATCAAACTCTTTTCTATTCAAAACATTCTTTGAATTTTATTTGAAAAAAGCTTGTCTAGTGTAGTTTAGATTCATCCTTACATTGCAAGCAAAATCCTGATAGCCTGAGAGCTAATTTTGCATCTCTTAGAAGTATCAACTCAATCCATTACTTGTTTTCATCATCATAATCAATGGAGAGAATGCAGGGACTTGGTCCTCTCACCTAGTATCATATCAATCTCGTTGAGTTTGAACTCCTTGAACACACAAGAACGTTGGAAAGCAAGGAGAAAAGATGGGAATTGTTCATAGTATAATTCACATGTTTTACTTATGGATTGAGAGCCTTGGTGACCGTTTGGACCAGTCACTATCCCTCAACCAGAGCCAAGTTGTTTATTCATCATCTTTTTATTCATTTGTGTACTAAGGCAACTTTCCTATATAACTCTTGTAACCTAGCTCATTCATAAGTAAGGAATAGAAAATCATTCTCTACTCTCTTTCTATTATTGGCTGACACACACAACTCTCTCCCTCTCTCCTCTTTCTCTTGGATTAAACTCTCTCTTTCTCACATGTTCTTGAGTTCATTCTTCACTAAACTTACAAGGTATTTGAGCTTCTAATCTCCTAAAACCTAATTTATCTTCCGCAAATCTACTCTACACTTCATTCTCTTTCATTTTGTCAATCTGATTTTCAAAAATCCCTGGATACATTCTGTTACCCACTGGTCACTAGCTTTTTGTAATGGAGAAAAACAAAGTAGTGGTGCATCCAATCACTCTCAAAGGAATGAACTACCTTCTCTCATCAAGATTGACTAAGAATGCTCTTGGTGGAAGAGGTCTATTGTCCCATATCATCTCAGGTGAGTCGCCCAAAAAAATCAACCAAGGAGTAGATGGCAAGGAGATTGTGATGGTAGATGAAGGAAAATGGAGTCAAGAAGACTTCATGGTGTTTTCTATCATCCAGAGCTCAGTTGATGGTCCCATAATGGAGTCATGCTCTAACTGTAAAACCGCAAAGGAGCTGTGGGACACTTTGCAAAAGGTTTATGGAAACATTTTCAACCTTAGTAGGGTCTTTGAAGTGAAACAAACCATCAACAGTCTGAACCAAGAGGACATGGACTTCACAACAAAGTTTGGAAAATTCAGAGCTCTTTAGGCAGAGATGGAGATGTTGAGGCCAAGCACAACAGACCCAACCATCTTGAATGCTAGGCGTGAGCAACACAGCATCTTTGGACTACTTCTCACCCTCAATCCAGCTTACAATGATCTTTTAAAGCATGTCTTAAGGGTTGAAAATCTACCAAGCCTAAAGAAGGTATGTTGTCAAATCCAAAAGGAGCAAGGTTATGTTGATCTTTTTGGAGGAAAAGGAGAACTCACCTTGGCTAACAAAGCTGAAATGGCGTCTGCTAACAAGGCCTTCTTCAAATCAGAAGATAAGAAGAAGACAATGATTTGTGACCATTTCAAGAAGGTCGCCACATGAAGCACCAATGTTGGATCCTTCATCCACATCTCAGACCACCATCAAGGTTTAACCAAGCTAGAGCACATTTAGGATATCTGAAATTATTTGACAAGGAATCCAAAGCTCTTTACATGCCTTCCTTTACATCTAACTTGCTCTCAGCTAAAAAGGTTACTGCTGATCTGAATTTCCATGTAATTTTCAGTACTAATGAGGCTGATTTTCAGGATATTGAGACAAGTAAGATGATTGGAAAAGGTGTGAGCAAAGGAGACCTTTATGTGCTAGAAGACACCAAGTTTAGATCATATTTTCCTTCTGCTTTTATTTCTACTTCTATTTTAGCTTATGTATATTATGGCATGCTAGATTAGTTCACCCCAAATCTCGTGCCTTAGGATTGATGTTGCCTAATTTCTTTTTTAAAAATGATAGTTGTGAGGCTTGTATCTTAGGCAAACTGATGTGTTGCGTTTTAACGCATTCTAACCCATGTTTTCAAGCGTTTTTAGAGTCTTTTTTGTTTTTATCAAGTCTTTTCAGGTCAGAATGTTTTAGGATGGAGTTTTGGGCACAAGGAGCAAGGATTGGACCAAAATGGAGCAAAAGATATGTTTCAGGACCAGATCGTTCCATCTCGTACAACACAAGTCGATCCCAAGGTCGATCCAGCCGATCACATTTTTGCGGGCCACTTCCGGATCAATCTGAAGCAAGCAGATCGACCCCTGGGACTTTGATCGGTCGATCTCGTGGTCGATCCCAAACCGGTCTGTGCGTACAAAAATCAGATTCAATTTTTGAGCCGGTTCCCCTAGGGATTCGTGGCAGGCATGTTTAGACCTATATTTTCAGTTTTCTTCGAAGTTTTTCATAGTATGTTACTTTTACATTGGATTTTGTTTGGCTCTGGAAATTGTAAGCATTAGGGAGATGAATCTAAGCGTTGCATAGAGAAGCTTTTCTTGACCCTCATTTTGTTCGATTTATCAATGAATCATTCAGTTATTCTTTGTGTTCTTGATTCTATGTCTGAGTAATTCATTAGTTAGGCTAGGTCTAATCAAAGGAACCAATGAATCGTTGAAACCCATATGTTAGATAGGAAATGAATCATATTGTTCTTCATCCAGATTAATCTCATTGCTTGAACTGGATTGCGCACATAGTTCATGATCTCTATGATATTTAGCGCACCGAAAGTGGTTATTTAAACACCTGAAACAAATCTAGATGTGCAAGTATTCATAACTGACATAAGTTGTTGTTAGGAAACTTGTGAACAAATCAAACATGCTAGACTGCATGTTTAGGATTTTAAATTCAACGGAAGTTAGTGTTTAGATTACTAAAACATAGGATTTAGTCTTGCAGAAGTAGACTAAGTTACTTGAGTTGTTTGAGTTCATTAACAGTTGTTAATCATACACTTAATATTAATTTCATGATTGATGTTTTCTTGAGAGTTGGCCAATGCCTAGCGTTTTAATCACTAAGTTTAACTTCATTTACATTCTGTTATTTTCATTCATCGCAATTGAAATAAAAAACAATCTTTTTCGTTCTCGCTTGATTCTTCTCTTGTAGATTCATAGTGTAACCTTGGTCTCTGAGGAATTTTATCCTTATATATTATTGCGCACTACCGTGCACTTGCCATTGGTTTTAGAGGTAAAACCTGAGTACATCAAGTTCTTGGCGCCGTTGTCGGGGACCAATAGCGTTACCTATGAATCTAGGACTAGAATCTAGTCTAGGAATTTATTTTCGTCATTACTAATGTGCTCTTTCTCGTCTTTTTGTGTGTCTTCTAGGTGTATGAGAACGAGAATCTGACCTTCTATAAACTTGGTAGTTATCTTTAACAAAGAGCTAGCGAGAATTAAGAGACAAAACAACATAAATAGAAGAAGAGATATGGCTGGAGTACAAGACCAATATGATGGATTGGAAGATAACCAAAATCTCCCAATTGAAGATGAGCAGGCTGCTGCAAATAATGATGCTGGTGTTATTCCACCACGCCAACCTTCTCCAGCTCAGAGGCGACCTCAGATTCGTCCTATGGGAGCTATTGACACTCCGCACGCCTTTCTACCAGAAAAGGTATGCGATCCAGCCTCCTCCAATCAACAAGCATGATTATGAGATTAAACCTCAGATCATATCTTTGGCCAAGCAGCACATGTTCCATGGTCTTCCCTCTGAGAGTCTTATGGACCACATTAAGAACCTTAAGAAAATCTGCAGCACAACATTGTCTAATTGAGTTCCTGCTAATTATCTTCGAAGCAAGTTGTTTGCATTTCTTTGGGAGACAAGGCGTTGAGATGGTTGAAGTCTCTGCCTCCAGGATCTTACTACTTGGGATCAGTGCAGAGCTTTGTTCTTGGATAGTTTCTACACAGCATCCAAGACATCTAACTTGAGGAGTAAGATCACGAACTTTCAGTAGAATGGATCTGAACCATTGAATGAAGCTTGGGAAAGATTCAGAAAAGTACCTGAGAGAGTGTCCACACCATGGGTACTCATATGAGCATATCCTCAACACTTTCTATGATTGGGTGAATTGGAACGTCAAAAACTCCCTCAATATAGCTAGCAATGTAGATTTTATGACGAAGACCCAAGAGGAATCATACCCATTGATAGAGAATCTTGTTTCCAGCTCCAGCAATCAGTGTGAGGAGTATGATAAATCGAGAAAAATCAGCAGTATTGACACTAAGAATTTTGAGGAGATTAGTGCAAAGATCAATATGCTTGTGCAGAGGGATCAAAGAATTGCTAGCTCAGTTGAGGACACTGGAGAAAGAGCATTTAGTTATGTGTTTTCAGATCAGGAGTTAGAGAAACAACAATCTGAAGTAAACTATGTGAATGGGCAGATCTATGGGTAGAAAAAAGGGTTCAACCAAAATTACCCACAACATATGGTATGCCAGGGACAAACATTTCAAGGTCAGAGTTCAGGGCTGAAACAAGGGCTGAAGTTTCAGCAAGGGTATCAGAACAAACGAAGTTCAAGAAATAACCAATTACAGAATCAAAGCCATAACTATGATCAAGGAGGATACCAGCAGAAACAGAAATTCAACTCTTTCCAGCCCAAGAACACAGCCAACTTTAATCTGCTGAAAGCTCGGTTCCATTTTCTCAAGAGTCCAAACTTGATTTGATGATGCAACAGTTGATGCTCAACCAGCAAAATACAGCTTCTGAGATAAACACAAAGGTTGACAACATTAATGTTAAGGTTGACACCATGTACCAGGACATGAATAACAATTGGAATCTGTCTAAGCTCATGTTAAGAAGCTTGATACTCAAGTAGCTCAGACTGCAGAAGCTGTCAAAAGGTCCACTGGGGTTCTTCCTGGAAAAGGTGAACACAATCCTAGGAATGAGTTTTTGAATGCTATCACTCTAAGGAGTGGGAAGGAGCTGCCTTCTAATGAGCAGAAAAATGTGGAGAGTGGAGAACCAGTTGAGGTACATTCTGAGGAAGAGACTGGAAGTCACTATAGACACACCTCTTGTGGTTTGAGGGTACACTCCTAATCTGCCATATCCAGTGAAACAAAAGAAATCTCGACAAGATTTAGAAGCAGCTAAGTGCAAGGAGATGGTGAGTGAGTTGACTGTGAAACTCTCATTTGAAGATGTTGTAGAGATGATGCCTTCTTAGAAGAGGTATGTCAAGAGTCTGGTGACTAAAAAGGGCTCTCTTAAATAAAGTGATATGTTATCTCCGGAAGATGTAGCACACTGCTTCATAACAGAAATCCAGAAAAGATGGAGGATCCATGGAGCTTTGTGTTGTCATGTGAAATTGAAGGTACTAACTTTAGGAGAACTCTCTTCGATTTGGGGTCTATTGTGAAATTGATGCCATACATTGTGGCTAAGAGACTTGGAGTCACCAACTTTAGACTAACAAAGATCCAGCTGGTTTCCACATATCACTCAGTGAGACATCCTGTTGGTGTTGTTTTAGACATCGATGTAGTGATTGGAAACTACAAGATTCTTGCAAACTTTGTAGTGTTGGAACTGGATCAAGAACCTAAGGATCCTCTCATTTTGGGACGTCCATTCTTGGCTACAATATGATACATCATTGATGTGAAAAGAAGCAAGATAAATCTCCATCTAGGAGATATAATCATGAAGTTGGAGGTGTATAAAATGATGAAAATACATACCCTGGATGGTCATACTTTTCCATTGATCATGCTTGAGAAGATGAGGAAGTGATTGAGGATTTACTTAGAGACGATCCTCTGGAGATTCTCTTACTCTAGTGAGAGTGAGTATGGGTACTTGAACAAGGATACAGTTGGGTATGCTAAAATGCTGGATTCTGGTGTACGAATGGGATGCATGGTTGCTTGTGTGAGCCTTGATGAGGAGAGGTCGCCAATACGAAAAGCTACTGCAGAACATCTCAACCCATGGAGTGAGCTGAGAGCTCCAAAGGTGGAACTCAAGAAACATCCAATAGGGCTAAGGTACGCATTTCTTGGTCCTAAGTCTACTTATCATGTGATCATCAATGTTGAATTGAACAATTCTGAACTGTTTTACTTTTGTATGAACTAAGGAAGTATTGTAGAGCAATATGCTATTCTCTAGATGACATTCCTGGTATCTAACGTGACCTTTGTACGCAGAGGATATCTAGAAGATGAATCGAGGAATTTTATAGATCATCAGAGGAGGTTAAACCTGAATCTAAAAGATGTTGCAAAGAAGAAGATAATGAAACTTCTAGAGGCTGCAATAATCTATGTTATTTCTCATAGCAATTGGGTTAGTCTTGTGTATGTTGTGCCACAAAGGAGGGGGGTAACAGTAGTGAAAAATGATAAGAACGAGCTGATTCCCACTACAAATGTTACTGGTCATAGAATGTGCATAGACTATAGGAAATTGAATGTTGCAACTAGGAAAGATTATTTTCCTCTGCCATTCATTGACCAGATGCTGGCAAGATTGTCTAACCATTGTTGGGTCACAATCAGTCATGGCAAAATCTTTAGCTAAAATCTTCTGAGAAATATACCTTAGATGAATACGAGCTAGAAACATCAAACGAAATATACCACATAAGCCGAGCCTATTTGAATAAGGAAATGAGAGCAAAACTTCTTATATTTCATCCGGGCAAGAAACAATCAATTTTCTATCCAATGAAAGATCAGAAGAAGTGTTCTTACGAAAGGTTTTTGCTATCTTTCAACAAAAATTTCAAAACAAATTTTCGTAAGACAAAAGATCTGAAAGTTTCCATGGAAAGCCTTCGTAAATAGGTTCATGAGTAATCTTCGAAAAACAAACTTTTGGGAAATGGAAAAACTTACGTAAGACAAAGGAAACATTTCCAAAAGCCTACGAAGTAATCAACGGAGAAAATAAGAACGGAAGAAAGGCATCAACAGAGGCCTCCTAACCCTTACAAAGCTCTCCTCGCCCTTTGACATCACCTCCTCGCCCTGTGACGTCACCTCGTCGCCCCGAACTCCTAGCCAGTGTGCTCTTCACCCTAAACATGCTCCTCTTTGCCCTCAACTCTCTCTATCCTCACTCCTCGTCGCCCTCAACTCTCTCTCTCCTCACTCCTCGTCACCCTCAACACTCTCTCCTTTCCCGAGACTCGCCTCTTCGCCCTTAAATCTCACCTCCTTGCCGCCTTTAGGCAACAACACCACCTCCTCTTTTGCTTGTCGCCATGAGATGACAATGCCTTACTCTACTCCTTGTCGCCAAGAGGTGACAACACCATTCCCTCCATGTCGTTCACTAGAAAAAAGCATTGTGTTCTCCTTTGAGTCTCGATCGAGATGGTTTTGTTTAGTCCCCATCGGAGTTTCCGTTAAAATTTTATGAATAAAACAAGCAACACATGTTTTTCGTAAATTTTCAAGTCAAAACTCCAAGATGATATAGGTTAGCTTAAACACTATCGTATCCTCGACTTAATGAATAGATTTGTTTCAGTTTTTAAGACCATAGACATGGAGAACGGACATCGGAAAATTCGATGGTTTCTTAGAGAATAACTGTAAAATGCATAAGTCGTAAAACAGCCCGAAACGGCCTAAAACATGACAAAAGGCCCACTTATGGTTTAAAATGAGAACATGACCAAAATTAATGACGATTTAACACAACCTGGATAATGAAGAATGGAAGAAGAGGATAAATGTGAAGTTTCCAAGATAAACATGGACTTTGAGAAGAAAAAGCAAGTTTTCCGCAGAAAAAGATAAACTTGAATCTCGAAGAGGTAAGGAAAGATGGCCAACTCTGGAGGCATATATAAGCACATCCAAGGCAGAGAAAGCGGGGGAAAATTTTTAGACTCTTAGAACTCTTTGAACTTAGGAAATTTATGCATTATTCTCGACATGCTTAGATTTATGAGTCTTGCACTCAATTACTAGACGAACTCGGAAAGGCAGTTTGATCTCTTTTCCAAAGTATGTAATTGAAATACCTTCGGCTTAATCTTCGAAAAGAGTACGTAGGCAGCCTTTCATAAGGTTCAGTCCAAAATCAACAAAACATTTTTCGTATCATTTTCGTCTTTTGATATCGAGCTCTGACTCAACTAGGTTTAAGGTTTTACGTGGCTAGAAGTAGGGAACTCGCTGACAGCAATTGAAGCCGAGGTTTTTATAATATTTTGTAATGATCGCAACGCTCTTACGCGGATTCGAAATAAGATATACATTTTTCTAAATTTGTTTTTGTTATCTTTTTGTATTTTCAGCATTTATTTGGTCACTTGTCGTTGGTTCTCGCAGAGACTCCGGACCCTAAGGAAAGTAAGGTATTCTTTGCTTTCCACCATTCACTAAAATCAACAATCCTAATTTTGGTTCCCACAACCATCCGTACTACTGCTTTTTAGATGGTTATTCAGGTTTCTTCTAGATTTTGATTCATCAAGATGACCCTGAGAAAACCACATTCACATGTCCATATGGCACTTTTTCGTATCGCAGAATACCATTCGGTTTGTGCAATGCGCTCGCCACATTCCAGTGGTATATGATGTCTATTTTCACTCACGTGATTGAAGATATAATGGAAGTACTTATGGACAATATCTCTGTCTGTGTATCTTCATTTTCTGTTTTTCTTTCTAATATGTGCAGGGTGCCTAGGCGGTGCGAGGAAAAGGATCTAGTTCTAAATTGGGGAAAGTGCCACTTCATGGTTAGATATGGGATTGTTCTTGTGCATTTGATTTTAGAAAAGGGTATTGAGGTTGACAAGGCTAAGATCGAGGTGATGACGAGTCTACAACCACCTGATTCATTCAAAGGGATTATAAGTTTTATGGGTCTTGCATGGTTCTACAAGATGTTCATTCATGACTTCTCCAAGATTGCTAGGCCTTTGACTCGTTTGCTCTGCAATGATACAAAGTTTCATTTTAATAGTGAGTGCTTGGAAGCTTTTCATACTATCAAAGGGGCCTTAGCCAGTGCGCCAATTGTCCAACCACCAGACTGGGAATTGCTTTTTGAGGTGATGTGTGATGCCAGTGACTACGCTGTAGGAGCTTTCTTGGGACAGCGAAAAGAGAAGAAGATTCATGTCATCTACTATGCGAGTAGGACACTTGATGATGCACAATGCAAGTATGCCACTAATGAGAAATAACTTCTGGCCATTGTGTTTACTTTCGAGAAGTTTAGATCCTATCTTTTTGGTTCTAAGGTCATAGTTAATACAGACCACGCTACATTGAGATATCTGCTCTCAAAGAACGATGCAAAACCGAGGTTGTTGCGATGGATTATCTTGCTGCATGAGTTTGATCTTGTGATTAAAGACAAAGAGGAGATTGAGAATGGAGTTCTAGACCATCTATCAAGACTGCGAGTGAGTTACCTTTGGCTGATACTCTTCTTGTGGAGATTGTTTATGCAGTGAACATCCAGTACAATGATGGATATGTACATGTCAAAGATACGAGTTTTCCAAAGGTGCCTTGGTTTTCAAATATTGCCAACTACTTGGCTGCAGAGTAAGAACCACTCAAGTTTACTAATGACAAGAAAAATTTCTTAAAAGACATCAGATGCTACTTCTGGGATGAGCCATATTTGTATAAGCATTTTGCCGACAATGTTTTCAGAAGGCGTTTCACTGAGGAAGAGATTCCATGTATTCTTTTCCACTGCCATGCTTCCAACTATGCTGGACACTTTGCTGCGAGCAAGACTGTTTTGAAGATTCTGCAGGCTGGTTTTTGGTGGCCTAAAATGTTTAAGGATTCTCATTCTTTTTCTCAAAGTGTGATGCATGTGAGGGACAAGGAAATATCAGCAAAAGAATTGAGATGTCTTAGAATTTTATCTTGGAAGTTGAGTTGTTTGACGTGTGGGGCATCGATTTTATGGGTCCATTTCCATCCTCTTACAACAATCAGTTCATTCTCGTTGTTGTGGACTATGTCTCTATGTGGATTGAGGCAATAGTGAATCCTACAAATGATGCTAAAGTGGTTGTGAAGATATTCAAGTTTATCATATTTTCAAGGTTTGGAGTGCCTAGAGTGGTGACCAGTGATGGAGGATCACATTTCATCAACAAAGTGTTTGAGAACCTTCTCAAGAAAAATGGTGTGAAATACAAAACAGCCTATAAGACTGTTGGAATAACGACTGGTCAACCAAGCTTGATGATGCTTTGTGGGCATACAAAACAGCCTATAAGACTCTTGTTGGCAGAACCCCATTCCATCTTGTCTATGGAAAACCATGTTACCTTCCAGTGTAGTTAGAGAACAAAGCAGCTTGGGCTATTAAACAACTGAACTTTGACATGAAACGTGCAGCTGAGAGAAGGATGATTCAACTCAATGAGTTAGATGAGTTTCGAAATCTTGCATTTGAAAACTCCACGATCTATAAGGAGCGCAATAAAGCTTATCATGACAAGAAGATCATTCCAAAAACCTTTGCTGCCAACGATCAGGTTCTACTCTTCAACTCTCGTATGCAGTTGTTTCCTGGAAAGCTTAGGTCTCGATGGTCTTATCCATTCACAATCAAAGCGGTGAAGCCTTATGGAGCACTTTTGTTGTGGAATCATGATGGAAGTCAATTTGTGGTTAATGTTCAGAGCCTGAAGCCATATCTCGCCTACTCAAAAATCCCAAGGGAGAAGCTGTCTTGGTGAACCACCTCTAGCTTAGTGAGCGCCAAGTCGAGCTAATGACTTTAAATAAGTGCTTGTTGTGAGGCAACCCACTGGTATGTGTACATATTCTCATTTTTTTTGTTTTGCACTTTAAATTTTGGTTTTGGTTTTAGTTTTGTAGGCTAAAAAAAAGTCATTGGCGTTTCATGTGAAGATTGGTTGATCCATATACTCCCACAGGTAGATCTCCAATCCAGCGGTCGATCTTGTCCATACACCGATCAATCAAAAATGTCAAAAATCACGGAATGTTTCCAGATTGACCATCATCTTGTCGATCCACATTAACTGAATTGGTCGATATCCAATCCGTCCATCGATCTTTATCTCCAGCCCGATCGATCTGGGGAACATGAAATTACGGAAACTTTTGCGATCGACCAAGTGCAACCCAATCGGTCGATCTCGCCAAATAACTGGTCAATCCACTTAAGACCGATCAATCTTCTATGCCGACTAATCGATCCCCCTAGACACGTAAGTCAAATCTCGGTTTCCTCTTGTTTACACCGGTTTGATTCCAACTAAATTCGAACCGGCCAACCCGATTTTGTATGCTTTTTTTTTTGATCGTCTAAGAACAACTGATAAATCAGTAAGAGCAACAACCCAATAAAAGGAAACAAAGCCAAAACAAACCGCATCTGCGACTCAACCTTAAATAAAGGCATAGGAGCAACTAAACTACAGTTTCTTGGCGAATAAGGTCATGTAGCCATGAAGGGCCTCCAAGAGCAAGGTAAGACTGGAACCTACCATCCCAAAGAACACTCGTAGCTATCGCCCGAGCAACCTGATTGGATGAAGCCGACTCTACTTCAAAACATACCATTGGGAAAGCCGAGCTCAGGGACGCAACTTGATGAAGTAATCAGCGATACCTAGGCCACTCACTCGGACGTTTTATTTGCTTCACAAGTTCTCTATAGTCAGAGCCAATGACCAGTTCTTGAATATGCATGTCGTGTAGGCTTTGCAAGACCCAAATCAAGCATCTCAACTCGGTAGTAAGTCTATCTGGAGAATGAGTGAAAGCCTCTCGAGCATGATGACCAACCATACCTTGAGAGTTTCTTGTGATCCAGGCTCCTCCACTCAAAACTTGGGTTTTTTTTTGGATAAAACACATTGTTTCTCTTCCTCTTCACGAACAAGAAGAGAAAATCAATTTTTTTTTTGTTTACAAAACCCTAACTTGCTCAACGCCATTCCAATTTGGACGATTCTTGAGCCTAACCCACACGATTTCGTGAGCTCTTTTTGAATCTGTCACTCTTTCCCTCGATCCACAAAGGTATGAAACTCTATCTCCACTTTTAGAGTTCAAAAAGACAAGGTAAAAGGTGAGATTTTTGGGTTTAATGGGACGTTTTGGCTTGAATCGTGTGTTAGGGATGAGTTTGGAGTCGATTTTGCACTTAGCTCATGCCTTAATTCGTAGTTTTAGGTTTGATTTTTCAAAAAAAAAAAAACAAAAAAAAAAAATGAAAAGACAGTTATTTGCTCATTACGTGATGTTTGTTGATGAGTTGTACTGTTGCTAAATGTTTAGTTATGTCTGCATCTGGCACTGAAGACTCAATATTTTGTTTTTGCAGACAATGTCAACTTCACGGAGAAAGCGATCAAACATGGCTAAAGGGACAGATGCATCCGCAGCTATGCAGCGACAGTCCGCACCAGCCGCTTCTACCTCTGCTCAGCCGGTAGTTGGCACTGACCAGGAAGCACCCATTTGGATCCAAGAGGATTTGAGTCCATTTCGCAATGCTGGAAAAAGACTGATCATAGCCAAAGCTCAAATCAAGGAGGTATCTTCTTATAAGGAGCAAAAGTACAATGATTCATGGAGCCAGTACCATTCCATCTTCTATAATGGATTGTTGAGAATGAACCTTTAAACCGACAAAGTTCATTTGTGATGCGTGGGCTGCACGGGTACGCCAACTTGGTGCCGTCTCAAGTACCGGGTTCGGCGGGGGGACGGGTACGGCTCGGGTACGCTTAGGAAATGTCCCCAACACGTGTAAGGTGAACCCGAGACGGCCTGGCTCAGCGGGGACGGGCTTGGTCAGAGACCAGAGACGTCTCGGAAGCATTTCCAAGCAAAATAGACGTATCCTTTTGATTGTTTGTGTTACAAAATTGAGCTTAAATATTAATAGATGTAATTAAAAGTTTTAGGTGTAGATGCTAATAGTTTAGAGGTGTAGATGCTCAATACACAATCAAATTTGTTCATAAACTTCAAAAAACATAAATTTGTTCAAATTTCTTACTGAAAAAAGCTGTCGGAGAAAGAAAACATAATTTAGGTTTAAAGAAGAAGAAGATGACATCATGTCATTTGACTATATCACACTTCTTTAAAATTTGATTTAGTGGTTATTATTCAGAATTTCAAAACAATAAAATAATGTCATCAACTAAAAACCAATTAAATCAGAGCAAAACAATGCTTAGACTTATTTTTTTTTGTAAATTTTATACTACTTATAGATTTAACTAGTGATTTGTATATAATATATATATATATATATAAGTATTTTGTTGCTGTATCCCAGCCGTATCAACTAAAAACCAATGAAATCAGAGCAAAACAATGCTTAGACTTAAACTTTTTGTAAATTTTATACTACTTAGAGATTTAACTTGTGATTTGTATATAATATATGTTATATATATAAGTATTTTATTGCCGTATCCCAGCCGTACCCGTATTTTAAATTTTTGGTTTCGCCGTTTCCCGTCCCCGTTTCCAGTCCCAGTACTCGTATCAGTGCTGCTTAGGATGCCACAACACACAAGATGGGGATTTTTCAGGATGTTAAGCATATGTGGGCAAACATGGGACTAGGTGATCTTGGTCACACTCATGAGCCAATTTATCTGGATTTAATCTTAAAGTTAATATCCTTAGCAGTGCTCCATTTTAAGAATGAGCCTGCTAAAGTTGCTAACTCTCATTTCTCTATGATGGTATGATTTATGAGATTTCTATTCATGAGCTGTGCTCATTATTTGGATTTGAGACTAGGCATGAGGGCTGTTCTCTCCCAAAGTTTCCAGGTGCCTTTTTGTTGTGGAAAGAGATTGGTCTTCCTACTTTTGTTTCTCGGGAGGCCAAGATTACGATGATCAGAAACCCGGTGATACGAGTGGTAGCTAAATATTTGGCCCAATTTTTACTGGGTAAACAAGAAGCAGGATCACTCACCAAAAAGAGAATTGCTGCTTATCCACTATGGGCTCCCGTCAGATCTCAGACCGCAGTATAACATTACATCTCCACCACCACCAGAGCTTTTGGTTAACATGGGAGTTTTGTTGCGGAGCTGTTTTGTAATAGGAGGTACAGAGGCCTCCGTGATCCTTGAAGTATCCTTTGAGTGAGTCCCTTGGAAGTCTTCTTACTAGGATCTTCCGGTATCATAATATAGATATCATGAAGACCACTTGCCAGACGACGATCGAGAAATTCAACGACGACCACTTCCACAGCACCCAAATCTTGTACCCAGATTCTCTCTACCAGTTCACTCTTCCTAAAGGCATTGTTCTTCGTTGAAAGCTTCCACAACCTTCCATCGAATCTCTAACGTCGCTTCAGAACCTGTGTTTTAGGCCTCCTTCTGAGTTTCTCTACACGCCTCCTGCACCAGCTCCTAAACGTCGTGGTGGGTCCTCTTCTTCAGATCATGTGCAGAGGCAGGGAGAAGATGATGATGTTCCCGACATTACTATGGATCATGCTCGAGTTCCTTCCGGCGAGTACTTATTACCTGCTTATACTGGTCAGTATGATTCTGGAGCACCATCATTGGAGGGAACACAGCAACAGCAGTTCGCCTGGACGGCAGACACTGGTCAAACTTACGACGATGATGCAGAGAGTGTGGGGTGCACTGGAAAAGATTCGATGTCCAGCTTCTCCTTCCTGCTGTCGCACTCCACATACCTCAGAGCATACTGACATGCCTGGAGACATCCCTGACGTTGCTGGACCCATGGAAACAGGTACTGCATATGCCGATGATGCAGCAGAGGACTCATCAGATGGAGCAACTGATGCAGAGCGGGGATCACGCCTCCATAGGGGCAGACGAGCACACCGGGACAGAGCAGGAGTTGCAGTCCCGACGACCACCACTTATCAGTATATTCATATCTATCCATTGTATTATGTCATTTTCTTTTTTCTGGTGTACTTTTTCGTATGTCGTATTTTCATTCCGATTTATTTTCACTCCGAGAAGGTGTAAAGGAAGTCTGGGTGAGAATACCTTCTGAGACTAAAGTTTTCTTGTGATTTTCTCGAGTCATTTTCATGTTTTTGTTGCGTCAGTCTGTTTCCTTGAGTTAAAGTTGTTGGAGAATGAGGATATTACTCAAGGACGATGATTAACCATGTGTGCTTTTAATTGTTTTTCTAGTGACTATTACTGCAGAATTATGAGTGAGTGTACATGTGAGCTAGACACCTCTGTCTTTGGACCATTCTCCTTGACCAGAAAGATTCCAGACTTTTGAGGTTAGATGAAAGGAAAATCGACTCTACTTTATCTTCACTTAACCTGATTTAAATATATTTGTATAGGTGCTATATTGGGGAAAAGAATCACATTCCGACGAAAGATATCGTCGGAATTTCGTCGGAATATGACTATTCCAACGAAATTTCGACGAAATAAGTCGTCGGAAAAATCTCGTCGAAAAAATATAATTCGTCGGAATTCCGTCAGGCACTCCGAGGGAATACCGAGAACGGAATATTCCGAGGAATTACCGAGGAAATATTTCGTAGGAGACTTTCCTCGGAATTTCCTCGGAAAATTCCGATGGAGGTTTCTTTGGAATATTTCGAGAGAAGGTTTCCTCGAAATATTTCGAGAGAAGGTTTCCTCGGAATATTCCGAGGACATCCCTCCGTCGGAAATTTCTGGATATTCCGAGGAATGAGTTCCCTAATTCCTCGGAATATTCGGAAATTTAATTTTGGAAAATAAATATTTTTTAACAGATTTTGTATTTTGAATTTAATTTTTAAAAATAAAATTAAATCTGAAATAAAAAACATATTATTATAATATTAAAAGTTTTACGAATTAAAAGAAAAAACATTAAAAAACTTTTATTAAAAAAACACAAACTAAAACTCGTGCGGGAACATCCGTCTCATTATTTCCATCATTTGTGCATTCGCCCTCTCCGCTGCTTCCACTTTAGCTTGTTGCGCGGCCATCTGAGCAAGAATGGTGTTGTTCTGGGTCTCTAATGCTGATATGCGGTCATCATTGTTCTGTAGCTGCTCCATAAGTGCTGGATCAACAAAAGGCGCTGATGAAGAGGAAGCAACCGACGGAGATCGACTACCCAAACCGAACAAACGCCCTTTTCTCTTTGGAACCGTCTGGAAAAAAAACATAATTTTTTAGTAACAATAAAGATAAAGGAATGAAAATATAGTAAAAATTAAAATTAATCAAGATCTTACCGATTCAACGAGTTCGTTGATTAGACCTCGAGACAGGTTGGTGGAAGCAGCAGTAGTGGCATCCTCATCAGAGAGAAGCTGATATAGGCAGAACTCTTCTTCATCCTTCTGGCTTTGGACCAGGTCGACCACTTCCCTCACAAGACCATCAGTAATCTCGCCGGTCTTTTTGTTGGTATACACCATCCTCATTAGGGTGAGATTATCAACCGGCTCACCATCATTTTTTCCGCCTTAAAAATCTAAGAAATGCATTAAAAATTGAAATAAAAATGTTTAAAGAATTTAAATAAAAAATAGATTTAACTTACCATTCGATCTCCGAGAGTGTGAATACTCTGGGCATCCAAGTTATGCTTGTACATGCCCTTCCCGCGACACTCGCTCTTGCGGTTGCTAGAGTTGGTCACCGATCGGTCTTGCGTCTCGTCCTTCTCCCACACCGTCTCGTTAATCGATTTCGGTGTCTTTCCTTTGTTTCACTTCTGCTTCCACTCATAGATTTGCTTCCCATAATTAACCATGACTTTATGGTTGAAGTGGTGATGGATGAAGTCTGTCTGATCAGAATTCTAGTTGAATTCTTGCTGAAAAAATACACAATTAGTAAAAAAATTATGTTAAAGATTAAAAATAAGTTAAAAAAAATTAAAAATTACCGCAAACTGACGGAACCACATTTCGTGTTCCTCAGGAGGGAATCTGGTGAAGGTAGGATATCCCTTCTTGAGGGTCGAGTACATCATCCGGTTGATGAAGGTGCTAATCCCGTTCCCCGATCGATCGAACCTAAGATAAGAAAAAAAATAAGAATGAAAAAAATATAATGAAATAAAATGATAAATAAAAAAAAAAATTTTTACCAAGATTGGTGTCGTTCATGTGGATATGGAGTGAGAACGAGAAGATGCTCTCGACCCGGCTGCTGAACCAATTGTTCAACAGTTATGGTTCCCGGAACAACCAGAGGAGCGGGAGGGTGAGCATACTCGTCCGCAGCTTGGTTTTGGGACGCTGAAGAAGCCCGAGAGCGGGAGGATGAACCACTACGACCTCGTGGTGTAGAACGGCGAAGTCTAGTCTTGTTCTCGCCACTAGACCTATTTATAAAACAAAGTTTTACAAATAGTTTTAAAATATGGCAAATATACATATAAAAATCTAAAAAAATATTTTATAAATTTAAAAATCGGTTTATATATATATAAAATTCTAAAAAATGTTTTATAAATATAATAAAACGTTTTATAAATATTAAAAACGTTTTATATATATAAAAAAACGTTTTATAAATATTAATAACGTTTTATAAATAGAAAAAACGTTTTATAAATATTAAAAACGTTTTATAAATATTAAAAAGGTTTTATAAATATGAAAAACGTTTTATAAATATAAAAAACATTTTATAAATATTAAAAAACATTTTATAAATATAAAAAACGTTTTATAAATATTAATAACGTTTTATAAATATAAAAAACGTTTTATAAATATAAAACCATTTTATAAATATTAGTAACTTTTTATAAATATTAAAAAACGTTTTATAAATATAAAAAATGTTTTATAAATATTAATAACGTTTTGTAAATATTAAAAAACGTTTTAAACGTTTTTATAAATCTAAAAAATAGTTTTATAAACCTAACAATCCTAAATCCAAACAATCCTAACAATCCTAAATCCTAACAATCCTAAATCCTAACAATCCTAAATCCTAAAACAACAATCTACCAAACCTAAAATCATCAAATTCATTCGAAAACTTAACAAAAAGAGTAGGATAATGTTCTTACATGTTTAGGGATAGGTTTTCGGGAGGAATGGAGAAGATTGACCGGAAATAATGGAGGAAATGGAGAGAGCTTCGCCGGAAATCGAGAGAGAGATAAGAGAAATGGGGAAGAAGAAAGGTTTCTGGTTAATAAACACGAAAATTTCCGACGGACAACGGTCGTCGGAATTTCCTCGGAACCAGCTAAACTTGATTTTCGCGAAATTTTTTGGCGGTTCCATTTTCCGGGTAATGAGATTTCCGAAAAAATTTCGACGAATACTAAAAATTCATCGGAATTTCCTTGGAAAAGCCATTAATCGGACAAAACAACATAATCGATGCACAACATATTCCCTTTTCCTCAGAATTTCCTCGGAAACATCCGAGGAAATTCTGAGGAAAAGGGAATATGCTGTGCATGTCTCCTCATTGGATAAACATATTACCTATTCGTTGGAATTTCCCCGGTATATTCTGAGGAAACCTTGTTTGGGGTTTGGAAACCTCAAATTTGTGAACCCTAGATCTTTCTTACACAATTTCAAAGTTTTCCAATGCATAACATTGAGAATTCTATCCATAGATGTGGATAAACCATTAAATTACAAAAATTCGAAATCAATTACAAGTATTGTCCTTCCCGTTATTAAACTGTATAAGTGTTTCTCTTGAAGTGTATGAATTTCGTTCATACAATCGGAAAAGTGTTTATTATTTGAAGACAAACTAACATTTGGACTGAAAATCAATTTAAGACACTTAGTAAGGTTTTTTGGTCGTATTTTTTTCATTTCTAACCGTAAAACGATGTTTTCGGTTCAAAATATAATATTTTGTCAGAATTTCCTCGGAAATTTCCAAGGAAATTCCTAGGAAAAAGACCCTTTCGTCGGAATTTCCTCGGAAATTACCGAGGACATTCCAACGAATGGGTTGCCCCTAAACTCAAACCCCAAATCCGAAGTGTACAAAGGTAAATTCCGAAGTGTACAAAGGTATATTCCGAGGAAATTCCAAGGAAATTCCGAGGACTAACCCCTATTTCTTCGGTTTTTTAAAAAAAAAACTCGGGACGTGGGTTGTACTCTGATTTCATGTCATCACCAGATGAATATGAATCTGAATTTTGGTGATACTCTCTAATCACATGTTCATCCTCTTCGTGAAAAAGCGCTTCCTCTCCAAAGTCGGTTAAATCGACTACAAGCTTAGCATTTGCTAAATCTTCCACTGCACTTAAATTTCCGGATGTGCTTGGTTGTAGTTGGTCTTGATCAGAACTTCCGTGAACTCGCCCTCTCGGGTTGAGTGATGTAACAATGACCCATGAATCATCTTTGTTCCTAACCTGAGGATACTTGATATAGCAAACCTGTAAAATATTAAAAATTTATATGTAAATTAGTAATAGTAATATACACACGAATGAATCATTATGAATAAATTGACATATATATATATAATTACCTGATCGGCTTGCGAAGCAAGAATGAAAGGATCATAATATTGCAGCTTTCGTCGCGAATGTACTGATGTAACACCAAATGCATATGTTCTCACGCCTCGATCTGCAGTGTTGTCGTACCAATCACAATAGAAAACCGTACACCGCAATCCAACCATGCCCGGATACTTGATTTCCAAAATTTTCCGTATATTTCCGTAGTACACATCATCTCCAGATGCAGACGAGACACCAGCATCATAAGTTGTACTTGGATGTCTCCTCTTTTGAGTTGTGAATGAATATCCTCGAGTACAAAATCTCGGATATGACATCACAACATGATGTGGTCCACACACCATCTCGCGTATCCAATCGTCAAATGTTTCACCTCTGGCAATTCCAGCATACACCTATTAATATAAAATATGTTATATCAATATTCCGAGGTTTAATTATGATAACATGTGGTTAATAATAATTTTTTAAAAGCACTCACATAACCAAGCATCTAAGCAGCAAATTCTCTCTGCTTCAGTTCTTCAAGTTCCTCTTCTGTGGCGTGTCTATGAGTGAACCGTTTTTCAGCCATGAAAATCATGTACACATGAATGAAATTAATTAAGATTTAAATTACAACTTGTTAAAATAATTATTTTTAAACATAACTATATATGTACCTCTCATATTGAAGAATATCTTCGCAGTTGGTGAACATATATGTTTGCAAATGACTGTGCTCCTGCTCAGTAAGTCGACGGTCCTTTGATTTTCCGCTAAGTCGTCCGACATCTGTGAAGATGTTTGGAACCGTTACATAATATGTTGCCCTTTCGCCTCTATCATCATGCCGAGCAGGTTTTCTGTTTTTTGTCTGCATTTTTGCTAGAAAGTAGTACTCAGCAAAGTTTGAAGTTTCTTCATTGACCATCTGTGCGACAATAGAACCTTCCACCTTACTTAAATTCTTGACCTTCTTCTTTAGATGAAACATATACCGCTCGTAAAGATACATCCATCTATACTGCACAGGACCACCAAGTTCCAATTCTCTTGCCAAGTGAATAACAAGATGCTCCATAACATCAAAAATGATGGAGGAAATATCTTCTCGAGGTTGCACTGAATCACAGGTATGTTAGACTTCAAATTTTGGATACCTTCTGGAGTCACTGATCTCTTGCATAAATCACGGAAAAAAGCACTTATCCCTGTCATTGCTTCATGAACATTTCGAGGTAATAGTCCCGAGAAGGCAAACAGAAGGAGGCACTGCATCATTACATGGCAATCGTGACTCTTCAAGCCGATAAACTTTCCTTTTCTTCTGTCAACACAGTTACGCAAATTAGATGCGTAACCATCTGCAAATTCCACATCGTTTGAAATCCAATCAAAGAACGCATCTTTTGCCGCTGCATCCAGTCGGTATATGGGAGCAGGAGCCCTACCATTCTCATCAGCATGAAGTTCAGAACGCGTACATATATCGACTAAATCCAGTCTTGACTTCAAATTATCTTTTGTTTTACTTTGGACGTTAAGGATCGTGTTCATGATAGTGTCAAAAAAGTTCTTCTCAATATGCATGACATCTAAATTATGCCGCAACAGATAATCCTTCCAGTATGGTAGATCCCAGAAAATACTCTTTTTGTGCCAATTATGTAGTTCTCCAACAGCATCTACTAGATAATGCACATATCCACCGACGTCTGGCGTCCTTTCTGCACCAAAATCTCTTAACTGTATCAACAAATCTGCCCCACAAATTTCCGGAGGTGGACTGTCAAACACGTTCTTGTTCTTCGTAAACAAAGTCCTACTCCTACGATATGGATGATCAGGTGGTAGGAATCTCATGTGACAGTCAAACCAACACGTTTCCTTCCGTGTTTTAGTTGGAAAGCATCTGTGTTATCTTGACAATATGGACATGATAACTTTCCATGGGTTGTCCATCCATATAACATACCATATGCTGGAAAATCACTTATTGTCCACATAAGTACTGCCCGCATTTGAAAGTTTTCTTAACCCGGAACATCGTATGTTTCAGCACCTTGAGCCCATAGTTGTTGCAACTCATATATTAGTGATCTCCTAGGGTGCTCCGGCCCGGGAACGAGAATGGAGAGAAACAAAAGCTTTCGGCGCAAGCACAAATTTGGTGGTAAGTTGTATGGTGTAAACATGACTAGCCATAGAGAATATTGTCTTTCATGCTTGCCAAATGGGCTGAAACCATCAATACATAATCCAAGGTAGACATTTCTTCTCTCATACGCGAATTCTGGATATGTGGATTGGAAATGTTTCCAAGCTTTTGCATCTGAAAGATGTCTAATATCACCATCTGTTGAATGCTCCGCATGCCATCTCATTGGTTGGGTTGTGCGTTCAGACTGATACAACCTCTTCAACTTTTTTTCAACGGCAAATACCACATCCTTTTGTATGACACTGGCATTCTTCCACTCGTATCTCTATAACGAGTCTTCCCACAAAATTTGCACTGAAGCCGGTTCTCATCCGCCCTCCAATATATCATGCAGTTATCGATGCATACACCTATTACATGATACGATAAACCAAGACCAGCTACGAGTTTCTGAACCTCGTAGTATGAACCCAGAGCTAGATTATCTTCTGGTAAAACATCTTTTACAAAATCAGCAATCGCATCCACACAATCTTCAGCCAAATTATAATATGTTTTAATGACCATCAGTCTTGTTGCAGATTATAAAGGCGAATGACCATCTCTGCAACCTTCGTACAAAGGTTGTTTGCCTGCATCCAACATATCAAAAAATCTCCTAGCTTCTGCATTGGGTAACTCTTCCCCTCTAAAATGATCATGTACCATCTGCTCAGTACCTACACCATAATCTACATCTGTTCTAGTTGGTTCTTCTAACCTATCCACAGTTTAAGGTTCGCTAGCACTACCATATTCATAATCAGTTTCTCCTTGATGATACCAAATTTTGTAACTACGTGTAAACCCATTCAAATATAGATGTGTCCAAACATCCCACTCTTTTATAACCTTTTATTTTTACAAGTAGAGCAAGGACATCTTAACTTACCCATTTTTGCTTTCGATTGTCGATGAAATAGCTCCATGAATTCGGCTATACCTTCTTGATATTCATTTGTAAGCAATCTCGTGTTAGGATCCATATGAGGTTGATCCATCCAAGAAAGATAATAATTTGAAGAAGACATTGTTTTTTGAATATATTTCTTGTGTAAAGTGAGTGAGAGGATAAAAATATTGAGTGAATGAAGAGGGTGAGGGGTGCTTGTATTTATAGATGAAATGTTGTCGGCATTTCCGACGAAATTCCGACAAATCCTCGGAATTCCGTCAGAATTTTTCAATATCCACAACGGCTCTTTTAACGGATAAATTATCGTCGGAATTTCGTCAAAAACAAACCAACGAAATCTGTTTCCTCTGAATTTTCTCGGTTTATACCGATGAAATACATGTTCCTCGGAATTTCGTCGGTAGTTTCCGATGAAATTCCGAGCAAACATGATTTTTGGGTTTTCTCAGAATTCCGTCGGTATATTCCAAGGAATTACTTCTCCGTCGGAATTTCTATCGGAATATACCATGTTTTCTTGTAGTGTTAACTTTTTACCACTCTTGTTGTCCTGAATGACTAGCTTATTTTTAGCTAGTACCTACCTTACCCTTTTTCAGACCTCATGCATTCTTATTTTTATTGTTTTATGTGTAGATATGTGCAAAAAAGTTAGAGAAAAAAAAGATTGACGCAACCTTCTAATCGCTCTATTCTCACAGCTGAAACAAGGAAAATAAAACATGGAAAAGGTGATAAAAATCAGTAGGAATGGGAAAAGTTTCAAAAATCAAGAGATCAACTCGTCATGGCTAAAGCACTGGTTCACTCTTCACCAAAAAAACATTTGAAAAAACGAAAAAGAACATTGTGAATCCAAGCGTTGTTTACCCCAAGTAGTACTTGTATTGAGAATCTCATGCTATTACTAATTAATGTAGAGAGTTGATTGTTTGGAAGTTGAGATTTTCTTTGGTTTTGGGATCATAAGAATGGAATTGGATTGGAAAGATTGTGGTTGTGCTCTGGTTAGTATGTGCATCTCTTATTCTTAATTTATGTGGTCTGTAGGTTACATTCATTGGTATGGTTACTGAGAGTTTGTGAGTTCCCGTCTTCAAACCTCTCTCTCAATTTGTGGTAGTTTGCTTGGGGACAAGCAAAAGACTAAATTTGGGTGAGTTGATGTGTTGCGTTTTAATGCATTTTAACCCATGTTTTCAAGCGTTTTTTAAGTCTTGTTGTTGCTTATCGAGTCTTTTCAGGTAAGAATGTTTTAGAATGGAGTTTTGGGCACAAGGATCAAGGATTGGAGCAAAATGGAGCAAAGGAGATGTTTCAGGACTAGACCGGTTGATCTCGTACAAGACAGGTCGATCCCAAGGTTGATCCAGCCGATCACATTTTTCCGGGCCACTTCTGGATGATTTGAAACAAGCGGATCGGCCGCCATGACATGGATCGGTCGATCTTGTACAAGACAGGTTGATCCGGAACCGGTCTGCGCGTGCAAAAACTAGATTTTCGATTTAATTCATTTTTGAGCTGATTTACCCTAGAGATTCGTGCCATATGAGTTTAGACCTATATTTTCAGTTTTTTAGCAATTTTCAAAGTGTTATTTTTACATTGGATTTTCTTTGGCTCTGGAGATTGTAAGCATTAGGAAGAAGAAATCTGAACTCTTCATAAAGAAGATTTTATGAACTCTCATTTTGTTCTATTTTATCAATGAATTATTCAGTAATTTTTCGTGTTCTTCATTCTAACAACCCCAGTGATGAAGCAGAGCCTTGATCTCCGCGGAGATATTTTTGAAAACTGCAGATTCTCTTAGGATTTACCCTAATTTTATTTCCCCCTCCTTCCAGCCGCCACAAAACCCTATAAAAGAGGAGGCACGACCATTAACAGAGAGGAGACTTTCAGCTCAGATTTATTTCATTCTTTTCAGCAAAAACTCTTGGATTCAATACTTTGTAAGGGAGAAAGAAATCCTCACCTTGTTCTCGCGATTAGAGAAGATTTCTTGAACCCTATTTTTAGTTTTTGATTTCGATTTATGGAGTATTATTCAGTATTTCTTGATGTGTTTATTGCCATGATTGCTGAGTAGTTGATACTGTTAGCTTAGGGTGTTAGGGTGTTGGATTTATTCAAGCTACACATAAATAAGTTGTATGTTCATTGATAGCCTTTATTTTAAACTTAACTTAATGCTAGCATGAATCTGATCACTTTATGTTAGATCTAGGGTTTCATCTATTCATTAAGCGTGTTATAAATTGCATGATCTGTTTAGAATAAATATTATATTCCTAATCAGGGAAAGTAGATATTAGGGTGTAATATGAAATGAATAGGCCTGATCGTTACTGTTCATAGACAGAACTCGGAACAAGCGACAACTTAGTCTCCGGGGCTGTTCTCTGAAAGGAAAAAGCACCACGACAGTGGGCTGTTCTAGCAATTGATCTATGTTCTGGGCTTGTTTTTAATTCGAACTTGAATAATTGTGTGGCTTGATGATGTCTAACACCCGTTTAATCGCCCTAGGCTAGCTTTTTCCCAAATTCAAACAACTCAAACCGTACCTTGATCTCTGTTATTTTACCTTATTCTCTGTTAAATCTGAAAGTTTTAGCTAAGAAATTAAAATCTCTAGATATAGTGTAAAATGGTCCTCTGGAATTAATCTCAAGTACAACAACTACAACTGTTGACTTGACAGTAGCAAGATCCGATTTTTAGTGTATCAAGTTTTGGCGTTGTTGCGACGGGGACCAGCTTTTACCTATATTTTCTTGGTTTTATACTTTGTCTAAGATATCTAACTTGCTCTATTTTCTTGTTTGCAGGTGGTGTTCCAGGTGTATGTCAAGTAGAAATACACGAAGCAACACCTCAAGTCCATTAATCACCCTCAGCAATCAAGAACTCGCAAGATTAGAAAGGAACAATCGAACTTAATAAAGACCTACCCACGCCAACATGGGCGATCACAACAATGAGCATGATCTCACTGCTGCAATGGCTCTGATGCAACAGCAAATGCAGCAAATGCAACAGCAAATGCAGCAGATACAACAGGCCTTGCAAGCTCAACAAGCGGCTTCTCAACAGCAGCAACAACATGAGCAACCAGCTCAGATTGGAGAAAGGAATTTTCCGAGAAATTTTTCAACCACTCGCTCAGCCATTGCTCCTCCACCCTGTGCTCGACTGAATTTTGAGATCAAGGCCTCAATGATCTCTCTGGTGCAGAGAAAGACGTTCCATGGTCTTCCGGCAGAAATACCAATGGAACACATCGAAGCCTTTGAGGAGATATGTGCTATGACTCGCTCAAACGGGGTTTCACCTGACTTTGTCAAGAGTATGTTGTTTCCGTTCTCTCTTTCCGACAAGGCGTCAAGGTGGTTGAAATCACTGCCGACTGGCTCTCTCACTACATGGGAGCAGGTTCGAGCTGCCTTCTTGAGTCACTTCTACACCAAGGCAAAAATGGCTGCTCTCAGGAACAAGATCTCCTCTTTCAAGCAGCAGGCCAATGAACCCTTTAATGAAGCATGGGAGCGATTCAATGACATACTCAGAGAGTGCCCTCATCACGGGTTTGATCAGGACTACATTCTGGGGATTTTCTATGATGGTGTGGATTGGGAGTTTCGCAATGCCTTGAACTCTGCGAGTAAGGGAGATTTCATGACTCAAACAACTGAAGGAGCGTTTGAGCTGATAGAGAACATGGCTGCTAGCTCAGCCAATAAGAACCCAGAGACTGATCGCTCCAAGAAAGTCAACAACATTGATTCTCAATGGAAAGATGAGCTCACTGCCAAGGTTGATCTTCTCCTCAAGAGCAACGAAGATCAAGTCTTGTATATGGAGGAAGCTACACCTGAGCAGATAGCTAAGGACCAGGCCGCAAAGGATGGACAGAAAGGAGATGATCACCAGGAAGTACTCTACATCAACGGTCAATGGTATGTTCAGAACATGAACTACTATCAGAACTCAAACAACAGGAACAACCCCAACCTGCTCTCCTACCGGAGCAACAACGTAGAGAATCCTGGAGATCAAGCCCAAAACAATCAAGCTCAAGGTGCTCCTCAACAAAGAGGATTTCCCCAGAATTTTCAGGGAAAGACCTTCGTCTTTAGTCAATCTCAGAACCGTTTCCAGAACCAGGATCAACACCAGAACCAGCAGAAGCAGTAGAACAATCAGCAGACTGCTCCAGCTGTGTCAAGCGGACAGCGGGACGAGCTCAAGGTCTTAGGGAACATGATGCATCAGCTGCTCCAGAGTCAACAGGTTCAGGTCAAGGCGTTGAACCATGCTACCACAGATATCAACAACATGATGGACAACATGTTCACTGAGCTGAATACTAAGTATGAGACTGTGAGCATCCACATGAGGCAGATCGATATACAGCTAGCTCAAACAGCTGAAAGTGTCAAGAGGCAGCAATAGACACTTCCTAGAAAAACTGACAAAAATCCCAGGGACTGTAATGCAGTTGAGCTGAGGAGTGGAAAGCAACTCACGGACCCAGTACCTAGTAGATTTACTACAGCTGAAAAAGGAAAGCAGAAGGAGATAGAACAACCTACAGAGGGTGTTCTGGTTGAAGAACAAGGGAGAGAACAAACCCCAGAGGTTGTTCCCGTAGAGGATGTCACACCTGCCGCGACTCCTCCTGCTTGAGTCTACACCCCTAAGGTGCCCTATCCTGTGCCAGCTAAGAAGTCTCGTAAGGACCGTGAGGAGATGAAGTGTTCGAAGATGCTTGAAGAATTGACGATCAAACTCCCTCTGCTTGATGCGATCCATATGATACCCTCAATGCGAAGTCTGATGAAGGGGTGGATCTCAGGAAAGATATCAGGTGACAGCGAAGTGATGTTGGTCTCAAAGGAATGCAGTGTTGTGCTGCAGAACAAGGTGATCAAGAAACTGGGTGATCCAGGCAAGTTTGTTCTCTCGATCCAGATTGGGGGAACCACTTTCGCTTGCTCTTTATGTGATCTCGGCTCCAGTGTCAACCTTATGCCCTACTATGTTGCTAAGCGCCTGGGATTTACCAAGTTCAAGCAGACCAGGATCTCTTTGGTGTTCGCTGACAGATCGATCAAGCTGCCAGTGGGTATCCTCGAAGATCTCAACGTCCAAATCGGCAATACTGTGATTCCAACCGATTTTGTGGCTCTAGAGCTTGATGAAGAACCCAGAGATCCACTCATTTTGGGACGTCCTTTCCTTTGCACAGTTGGTGCAATTATCAACGTGAGAAATGGGAGGATTGATCTCCAACTGGGAGACATCTTGATGAAGTTTGAGATGGATAAACTGCTCAAGAGACCAATGCTGGATGGGCAAACTTTCACTGTGGATGAAGATAGTGATGTGTTGGAACCTCAAGAAGGAATGATTGAGGAGATCGTAGCCGATGATTCGCTTGAAATCGCACTTATCAAGGCTGAAGCTGAGCAGAACATCATGAACATAGACGCTTCTGGCTATGCAAAGATGATGGACTCCTGCAAGAGCATGGAGAGGATGGTCGCTTATCTGAGCTTAAGCGAAGGAGAACAAGTCAAACCAGCAGGAGCGACTGTTCCGATCGACCAGCTCAAGGACCCATGGAGCGAGCTCAAGTCTCCGAAAGTCGAACTCAAGTCCCTACCCACGGAACTCAGGTATGTATTCCTAGGTCCAAACTCCACATATCCTGTCATTGTGAACTCTGAACTGAACAATGTGGAAATTTCCTTGCTCTTGTGTGAACTTAGAAAATATCGAAATGCATTAGGATATTCACTAGATGATATTCCTGGAATTTCACCTGATTTATGCATGCATAGGATACATCTAGAAGATGAATCGATGACTTCTATTGAACATCAGAGGAGGTTAAATCCAAATCTAAAAGTTGTTGTAAAGAAGGAGATAATGAAACTTCTAGAGGCTGGTGTGATCTATGCGATATCTGATAGCAAGTGGGTTAGCCATGTTCATGTAGTTCCTAAGAAAGGTGGAATCATTGTGATAACAAATGATAAAAACGACTTGATACCTACTAGGACTGTCACTGGACATCGCATGTGCATTGATTTTCGGAAATTAAATGCTGCAACTCGCAAAGATCATTTTCCACTTCCATTCATTGATCAAATGCTTGAGAGATTGGCTAACCATCCATACTACTGATTTTTAGATGGTTATTCAGATTTCTTTCAGGTCCCCATCCATCCAGATGATCAGGAGAAGACGACGTTCACTTGCCCTTATGGTACATTCGCCTACAGGCGTATGCCCTTTGGTTTGTGTAATGCTCCAGCAACGTTTCAACGTTGTATGATGTCCATTTTTGCTGACCTAATTGAGGATATTATGGAAGTATTTATGGATGATTTCAGTGTCTATGGGAGCTCGTTTTCTGTTTGTGTGTCAAACTTGTGCAGGGTGTTGCAGCGATATGAAGAGAAGCACTTGGTGCTGAACTGGGAGAAGTGTCATTTCATGGTGAAAGATGGAATAGTGCTTGGTCACAAGATTTCTGAAAAGGGGATCGAGGTGGACAAGGCAAGATCGAGGTGATGATGAGCTTACAGCCACCTAACTCAGTCAAGGGTATCAGAAGTTTCCTGGGACACGCTGGTTTCTACAGTAGATTCATCAAGGATTTCTCCAAAATCGCGAGACCACACACACGGTTGCTCTACAAGGAGACCAAGTTCGACTTTGACACCGACTGCTTGACCGCGTTTCATACGAATTAAGGGTGCCTTGATCAGTGCTCCGATTGTGCAACCACCAGACTGGGACCTTCCCTTTGAGATCATGATGGATGCCAGTGACTTCACAGTGGGAGCAGTGTTGGGTCAGAGAAAGGACAAGAAGCTGCATGTGATCTATTATGCAAGCAGGACCATGGATAAAGCACAATGTCGCTATGCAACCACTGGGAAGGAGCTCTTGGCGATTGTCTTTGCCTTTGAGAAATTCAGATCCTATTTGGTTGGCTCCAAGGTGATAGTACACACTGATCACGCAGCCTTGAGGTACTTGTTGACAAAAAAGGATGCCAAACCACGTTTGCTGAGGTGGATCTTACTGCTCCAGGAGTTTGACCTAGAGATCAAGGACAAGAAAGGCATTGAGAATGGTGTTGCAGATCACTTGTCCAGAATGAAAATTGAGGAACAGACTGCTCTCGATGAAGGTCATCATGTGGAACACGTGTACTCGATCAACCTGTGCGGAACAAGGGAGGCCCTGTTCTCCGATGCTTGTTCCCCCGACCCAGAATAGTTTGTAGCAGCGATCAAGAAGAGGTACCCCAATATTCCCTGGTTCGCTGAGATTACGAATTACTTAGCTTCTGAGAAAGAGCCATTGGAGTTTGCTGGTAATGAGAAAAGGAAGTTCTTGAGAGATGCCCGCCATTACTTTTGGGATGAGCCTTACCTATATCGGCATTGCAAAGATGGAGTGTTCAGGAGATGCGTAGCTGAAGCAGAGATTCCAGAGATACTACATCACTGCCACGGTTCTTCTTATTCTGGGCATTTTGTGACCTTCAAGACAGTCTCGAAGGTACTTCAAGCTGGTTTTTGGTGGCCAACGATGTTTAAGGATGCTCACGCTTTCATCTCAAGGTGCAACGCATGTCAAAGACAAGGGAACATAAGTAGGAGGAATGAGATGCCTCAGAATTTCATCTTAGAGATCGAGGTCTTTGATTGCTGGGGAATAGACTTCATGGGGCCCTTTCCTAAGTCATTCAAGAACGAGTATATTTTGGTCGTGGTGGACTATGTGTCAAAGTGGGTTGAGGCGCTGGCCAGCCGTACAAACGATGCTAGGGTGGTGGTCAAGATGTTCAAAACCATTATCTTTCCAAGATTTGGGATTCCTAGAGTGGTTATCAGCGATCGAGGCACTCATTTCATCAACAAGGTTTTTCAAGGTTTGTTGAAGAAAAACGGTGTCAAGCACAAGGTAGCAACCCCTTACCATCCGCAGACCAGTGGTCAAGTTGACATGTCAAACAGAGAGATCAAGAGTATTCTTCAGAAGACAGTGAGCACAACGCGTAAGGATTGGTCGCTCAAGCTAGACGATGCTCTCTGGGCATACAAAACAGCCTACAAAACACCTATCGGGACCACCCCCTAAAACCTGGTTTATGGTAAGGCGTGTCACTTACCTGGGGAGCTTGAGTACAAGGCAGCTTTGGCTCTGAAGTTACTCAACTTTGACACCAAGACTGCAGCACAAAGGCGTTCTATCCAGCTCCACGAGCTAGAGGAGATTAGGCATCTGGCCTATGAAAGCTCCAAAATCTACAAGGAAAGAACAAAGGCGTATCATGACAAGCGGATCATCAACAGGAATTTCGCACCAAACGACCTTGTTCTGCTGTTCAACTCAAGGGTGAAGCTGTTCCCGGGCAAGTTGAAATCAAGGTGGTCTTGCCGCTTCACCATCAAGGAATTCAGACCCTACGGAGCTGTTGTGTTGCTGGACACGAGAGGAGGAGAATTTGTTGTGAATGGTCAGCGCTTGAAGCCATATCTTGCTGACACAACCATCGCAGAAGGTGAAGAAATTCCCTTAGGCGATTCTCTTTTCCCTTGATCCTCTAACCCAAGTCAAGCTAATGACTTAAACTAATCGCTTGGTGGGAGGCAACCCACTGGTAAGTGTGTATATAATTTAGTTTCTGGTTTTTGTTTTTGCTTTTAGTAGTTTCAGGATTAAGCAAGAAAAACCCGAGTTACCACATTTGGAGAACAAGGCAACTTAGGAGAACAAGGTGACCCTATTCTCTGGGGTTGTTCCCTGCCAGGTAAGTAACTCTAAGAAAAAAAAATCAAGGAAGGGTCCCTCTATTTAAACCTTGTCACCCCCGACCCTTCTTCTCCCCATTCGCGATTTCACCCTAATTTAGGCCAAAACCCTAAGTTTTTCGATTCTCGACCGTTTTAAGTGATTTTTTAGGCTAAATTCAATAACTTTTCAAGATCTATCAATCTGTGGAATTTCCTCAGCCAATTAACAAGGTAAAAACGCAAAAAAACTCTCTCTTTCCTCACATGCAATCGCGGCAAAAAAGGCAGCCCTTTCCCTTCACTTCTATCGATCTTAACTAGAAGTATTCTAGGTTGTTTAATCTAGAGTTAATCATCTCCTATTCAAGATAGGATCAGATTAGGAGTTGGTTTGTTGGCATGTTGAAGCCGAGGGTATTAGGGCTCGGTTGGGGTAGCGATTTTGAGGCATGTTTGATTGATGTCTATATATATGTTTGCGGGTGGTGAGATGTTGTTTGACTTGGATATTTTCTGGTGGTTTTCCTTGCAGATGCCTCCAAGAATGAAGAAACCTAGCATCAAGGGAACCGTAGCTGCTCGCGCCTCCTCCTCTCAGGCTTCATCTCCCCCGCCAAACCCCATGAACGCAACCTACCCTTGGCCACGTTTGGAGAAGACTCCGATTGACGTCTCAGACCCGAGGATTCCGGAGCACTCGACGGAGGCGTGGATTAAGGATCATTCGCGTGCGTACAACGCATTTCTGGACATGACCATTGCTCCCACGCGTACTCTGCACCTAGGGGATCTCAGCAAACTAGGCCTCAATGAGGACGCTCATGCCATGCTTAGCACAATGGGCTTGAGCGAGCTCTTTCTCAAGGAGCACCCTCTGTACCCTGATCTGGTTCGGCAATGCTTGGCCTCCTGCGAGATCACCTATGATGACCCTGAGCAGCCTAGCCTTGACACTGCCTACTTCAGCTTTTTCGCCTCGGGGAAGAAACACTCGCTCTCTCTGGACGACTTTAATGGGGTCTATGAGATCGATAGCGACCCCAAGGATCTTTACTTCCCAAAGAAGTTTGCACCAACCCAGAAGTTTTGGGAGCTCATAGCTAATGGGGAGTACAAATCACGCTCAGCCTACCAGTCTGGAATCCGCAACCCTACATTGAGGATTGTCGCGAAGACCTTGAGCCACCTCTTGTTCGCCAAGGAGACCACTGCCAAGGTCTCGAACGGAGATTTGCAGCTGCTCTACGCGGGGGTTCATGATGAGATCTTAGCTGCCAAGGCTCGGATCCCTCAAGCCGAACCAAAGACCAACCCGGGCTTTGTACTTGCTCAGATGTTAGTGGACAAGAAGACAAGGATACTGCCCAAGGGAGAAAAGGGATTGACTGAGCGTTGCGGCAGCATGCTCACGCCCCTGTTTGAGCACCTCCTCCTTGATCTCACTGCCTGCAATGTCAACGCTACCCCCGAGTTCATTGACATCCCCTACCTGATCCACCGCGGCATCCTCAGGGACGAACGGACATACAACTTCTACGGTCATGACGGAACCTCTCTCCCCTGCTCCCTACCTCAGCCCGACATCACTGGCCTGCACATCTGGGAGAACATCGAGTTCCTCCCCGCCCCTGAGCACCTATGCCCTGATCCACGTGCGGCCATGTTTGATGCGAACATGGATGACGTAGAGGACGTTACTCTGGTGGATGAGTTTGATATGGGTCCCTAGGCAAATGATGCGGACACGAACACTTACCGGATTGGATGGTTGCGTCCCAGCGCAAGAACAACAGCCTCATGAAGAGGATACTCCGCGCAGTGAAAGGGGGTTGTTTCCAGACGCCGATCAAGATGGAGGGAACAAGCAGGGGAGCTCAAGGTGCGCCATCACCAGCAGGATAGCAAAGGGGCCGGAACAGGAGGTATGCTGGTCAATCAGATAGGGAAGAGATGGACTGAGTACCCCGCCTTATCATCTATCCCATTGTCTTATCCGCCTTGAACTCTTTTTTGTGTTGTTTTATTTGGCCTTCCTTGATTTTATTTCACACCAGAGACGGTGTGAAGTAAGTCTGGGGGAGGCACTTATGTGTGTGCTTTGCTACTTATTTGTTTTTATCGAGTCTATTGTGATTTATCGAGTCAGTCCAACATTGTGGGAACCATACCCTATTTTCTTTAACCTCTGTGTGCTTTTAGTTATCTTATCCAGTGACCTTAGCAGTGATGAAAGACCTACACTGGGACCTGGAACACCCTGACATCATCACTTTGTTCTCCAGAAGCCCTCTGCTTGTAATGGTACACCTGTATAACTTAACTTCATCTAACTTGAGCCTAATTTTGACTGAAATGCTTAGAATGATCAGCACTAGAGCAGGGAAACGAGATCACACTCAAGACTCCTTATCCTTTCATCCATCTTGTTGTTCCTGAGTGGCTCGCTCATCTTTAGCTGGTTCCCACCCTAAAACCCATAACCTTTATTTCACCTTCATGCACTCTGTTATTCTAATCGTCACATGTGTACAATTGTGTAAAAAGGTCGGAGAGGAAAGGATCAACGCAGCCTTAACTCGTTTTTGCTGCATTGAACCACCGATCAAGGGTGAAGAGAACAAGGCAGAAAGATCAAGGGTGAAGAGAATAAGGCAGTCAATGAGAACAAGCTAATCAGAAAGACCATCCGACTATTCTCTGAAGTAAGGAGCAAGGAGACCTAGAAAATTAAAAGAAGGGCATCAAAACCATCAGAGGCACCAAACATATATGTAAATACCCTCTCTCATCATCAGCAGGAAAAAAAAGAAAAAAAAAACGTTATTCTCATTGATGATCGAGAGAGGAAGAAACAGTGTCTCTGATTGGGAAAACATATCGTCTGGGAACAAGTTTGAGAGATCAAGGTGGGGAGAACAAGCAAAACGAGTTAGGCTACGGAGATCAATGGATCCATCCTCTCTTACAATTTTGTGTGATCCCCTACATTCCTCTACAAAAAATGGTAACCACTAAAACTTGCGGCCCCACAAACAGAAAAAGCTTGTTCATACCTAGCATCGTCTACCCTGTCTAGTGCTATGATAAGATATGTTCACGCCACCCTTAATTTGATATAAGGATTTTTGTTAGAAAGGTGTAACATTGCAAGTTTGATACACAGAGTATGGAGACGATTTTGAACAGCAGTCAAGGGTGTTCTGGTAAGGGTGTGCGGTCCTAGATGCAGCTTGTATGGTTCAGAGATTTGTGGTTAAAGAATGGTTACTGAGAATAGGAGAGTTCCCACACCTTGAGTCATGTCTAGCATGTTCTAATGCTTGAAGTTGTTTGAGGACAAACAAAAATCTAAATCTGGGGGAATTTGATATAGTGTGTTTTTAACATACTTTGATTGTGATTTATTGATCTTTCTCATGCAATTATAGGGTACTTACTGCTCTATTCGAGACATTTCAGGAACAAAAGAGCATGTGGAACTTTGGAGGGAAACATGAAGAAAAAGGAGAAATTTGAATTATGTCCCGGAGAACAACCCCAGTCATCAAGCAGAGCCTTGATCTCCGCGGAGATATTTTAGGAAACTGCAGATTCTCTTGGAATTTACCCTAATTTTATTTCCCCCTCCTTCCAGCCGCCACAAAACCCTATAAAAGAGGAGGCACGACCATTAACAGAGAGGAGACTTTCAGCTCAGATTTATTTCATTCTTTTCAGCAAAAACTCTTGGATTCAATACTTTGTAAGGGAGAAAGAAATCCTCACCTTGTTCTCGCGATTAGAGAAGATTTCTTGAACCCTATTTTTAGTTTTTGATTTCGATTTATGGAGTATTATTCAGTATTTCTTGTTGTGTTTATTGCCATGATTGCTGAGTAGTTAATATTGTTAGCTTAGGGTCTTAGGGTGTTGGATTTATTCAAGCTACACATAAATAAGTTGTATATTCATTGATAGCCTTTATTCTAAACTTAACTTAATGCTAGCATGAATCTGATCACTTTATGTTAGATCTAGGGTTTTATCTATTCATTAACCGTGTTATAGATTGCTTGATCTGTTTAAAATAAGTATTATATCCTTAATCAACGAAAGTAAATATTAGGGTGTAATATGAACTGAATAGGCCTGATCGTTACTGTTCATAGACAGAACTCGGAACAAGTGACAGCTTAGTCTCTGGGGTTGTTCTCTGAAAGGAACAACCACACATCGGTTGCATATCCTCTCTACATCCTTCATCAAGCTTGGCCAATAAAAATGCTCATACACCACCTTGTATGTCTTCTTGATTCTGAAATGTCTCATAAGACCTCCTCCATGTGATTTCCTGACAAACAACTCCCTCAAAGAACATTGGGGCACACACAAGCGGTTATCATAGAATCGGAAATCAGACACTTGATAGTACTTCCCATGAGCAGTCTTGGAACATTTTCTAAAAATCTCTTTGAAATCTGGATCAGTTGCATACAAATCTTTGATAAATTCAAATCCAAGCAACTTTGTTTCTAGAGTTGAGAGAAGAGTGTACCTTCTATACAAGGCATCAACCACGATGTTTTCCTTACCTTGTTTGTACTTGATCACATAAGGAAAGGTCTCAATGAACTCGACCCAACGTGTGTGCCTTTTGTTTTTTGCTTTTTCTGGCCCTTAAGGTGTCTCAATGATTGGTGATCAGTGTGGATCATGAACTCCTTTGGCCAGAGATAGTGTTGCTTATTCTGAAGAGCTCGCACCAAAGCGTACAACTTGTGGTCGTAAGTGTGGTAGTTGAGCGTGGCTCGTCCAAGTTTCTCACTGAAATAAGCAATTGCATAAGTAGAGGAGCTTGAGTTAACTTCCCTTTGAGAATTTAAAATGCCTCTTCTTGAGCTTGTTCCCACTTGAACACAACATTCTTTTTGATCACCTCGGTGAGTGGAGCTGCTATAGTGCTGAAGTTTGGGACGAACCGTCGGTAAAACCCAGCAAGTCCTTGAAAGCTCCTCACTTCACCCACGGTTGTTGGATTAGGCCAATCTCGGATGGATTTGATTTTCTCTTCGTCCACTCTGAGTCCATCTGCACCTACAACAAAACCTAAGAAGACCACCTGATCTGTTCCAAAAGAGCACTTAGGAAGATTAGCAAACAAGTGTTCTTTCCTAACTAGAACAGATTTCAAATGCATCTTATGATCATCAAGACTCTTGTTGTAGATAAGTATGTCATCAAAGTAGACAACAATAAAATGACCAATGAATGATCGCAAGATATGATTCATCAAACGCATGAATGTACTAGGTGCATTAGTGAGATCAAAGGGCATGACAAGCCATTCATACAATCCTAGTTTTGTTTTGAATGCAGTTTTTCATTCATCACCTTCTTTCATGCGAATTTGGTGATAGCCACTTTTCAAATCTATCTTAGAGAAAACAGAGGAACCATGCAATTCATCAAACATGTCATCAAGCCTAGGGATTGGATGCCTATACTTTACCATGATGTTGTTGATGGCGCGGCAGTCCACACACATCCGCCAAGATCCATCCTTTTTGGGCACAAGGAGGACATGTACGGCACAAGTTCTAAGTTTTTCTAATGTAACCTTTCTCAAGAAGCTCTCCAATCTGTTTCTGAAGTTCCTTTGTTTCCACCGGGTTGGTTCGATACGCTGGTTGGTTCGGAAGCTGTGCACCCGGAATGAAGTCAATATGATGTTCAATGCTTCTTACAGATGGCAAACCTTTTGGGTTCTCATCTGGAAAGACATCATAGTAATCCTGCAAGACATCTACCAATCACTCGGAATTTTTGGTGCAAGGTTAGAAGAAGAAGCCATTAGAGATTCTTTGAAAAAACGAAAGAAATGGCCGTTGAGAGCAAAGAGACTTTCTGACCTGACTTTTTTTTATAAAGAAATTGGAATTCTTACGAGATGTCTCTGATTCATCTGGTTTGAGTTCCTTGTCTCGATCCTTCTTGAGTTGGATCTGATCTTGGTAGTTTGGTTTGGAAGAAAATGTTGGTTTTGGAGCATACGATGGTTTGGAAAGGCCCTTCCTCTTGACTTGCTGCTCAATCAAGATAGTTTTTTTTAGCATCTGATCCAAACTTTAGTACTCTTGAAGCTTCATTCGATCTTGAATGTCACGGTTGAGTCCGGAAAGGAATCTCGCCATAGTGGCCTCCAAAGTCTCATCCACATCAGCCTTGATCATCAGTGTTTCCATCTCCTAGAAGTAATCCTCAACTGATTTGGTTCCTTGAAGAAAATGTCTAAGCCTTTGGTGAAGGTCACAATGGTAGTGCTCCGGAAAAAATCGTTTCTTCATCAAGGCAGTGAGCTCATCCCATGAGGCTATAGGTCTTCCACCTATCTTAGTGAGTCAACACTTGATCATACCAGTTAATAGCATAGCCAGTAAATTCAGTTGGAGCCGACCTAACCTTTTTAAGTTCAGAGAAATTTTGACAATCAAAAACGAGTTCAATTTTTCTTTCCCATTCTAAAAATGCATCAGGATCGTTTTTGCCTTCAAAATTTGGATTCTTAAGTTTCAAACCACCTAAACCATCATAAACTTGTTCATTTCTCCTAGAAAAAGGATTAACATCACCTCGTTCATGGTTTTGGTGTCGTGGACCTCTCCTAGGTCAGTTGATGGAACAATCATCAAGGAACTCCTCCTCGCCATCATCATCGGATCGGTTGGTCCGTCTAGGGTGTTCTCTTCTTGCTCCGATTCTGGACTGATTTATTTGACGAACCTTCATCTCATTAAGACGTTGATGGATCTGCTCTAAATTTGTGTTCAAAAGGTTAGTAAAAGAATCATTTAAAGCTCTCATTTGCAAGTTTGACAAGCCGGCTACAGAATTTCCGGGACGGTTTCTTTCATCTTCACTCTCCATGGTTCCTGAAATTGCTAAACACTGAAGATCAGCACAGATAAATATATTCCTCACACGCTCAGGTGTTTAATCTCTCCCCCACTCAAGTGTTTTGCTCGAAATTTAGATGGTCACTCAAGAATTTCTTCTCAAAGTTCTAAGAAAGACAATCAAAGTTTCCCAATGGGTTCTCCAAGAAAACAAACAATGAAATGAGATAGGAAGATGATAAACGTAGTTTTGGAATCCGCTTTAACCTCCTCAAAGCCCGGATTTCTCCTCGGCCAGCAGGCTTTCTCTTTCACCACCAAACCATAAATCAAACTTCTCGGAAAAAAAAATTTTAAACTCTTTTTTTCTTTTGATCTTTTTTATATAAATATATAGTGGATGGTAATGACGGGCCCAAATTCAAGATAGAAAGAACAAGAAGTGTTTGAAGAAATTTAAATGAAAGATGAGAAGAATGGATAGATGATACCGATTGAGTGGCTCTGCTACCACATGATATGTCCTAGGATTGGACAGGATCACTCAAACGGACTGAAGTGGATGTGATCTCGCAAAGGAGAAACAATGGATCGAGGGGCGACACAAGAGGGGCGGAAACTCTCTTGATACTACCAGAGATTCGCGTTGCTTGATGTGACGCACAAGTCCAACGATCGAAGGTTTGTTTGCTAGGAGATAACCTCACCAAGAAACATAAAGTTCTAAGCAAAGAATTGAAAGAGATGAACTCAAAAAATAATAAGAAGAAATCGATTGTATTGAAATGAGAAAGGGGGGTACATACTTATAGTGTTTTGAGTCAAAAAGACTTAATGAAAAATGCTGAAAACAATACATAAAAATCAGAACTTTAACTGAGAATTTGAAAGTCAGTCAAAGGTGTGGAAAACAAGGAAGACTGGTCGATAGACCCTTGGGATACTTCTGTCCAGATTCATCAAACCTAGCTGTGTTGATCGGGTCCATCGCGGTAATGAGCAGGACGCACTGTGGGATGTCCGCTGTGGGTGATCGATGAACTTTCATGAACGGATGGCAATTTAAGCCGACCCAAATCTTCAGAGAGCTTAAGTATCCTTCTTTAGAGAGTTTAGAATGATCGATCATCATGAAATCATCAATTTGGTCAAAAATGTCATGTTTACGACCATCGAGGCATGAAGTACACACTAAATGGGCCAGAAGTGAAGTGTTGTGTCCTGAATCAGGTTCCTCTCGTTGATCTTGAGTTCTGGCTCGACTGTTGGTCTTAGATTGTCGAATGGGTCGGGAAAGAATGGATGAGGGACGGTCAGTTCGGTCATTAGGTCGTGGTTCCAGCATTAAGTCATTTCTGGATGCACGTGGGTCGATTATATACATGGCTCGATCCGTTGATTGGGTACGGTTGGACGGGTGAACCTCGGTTGAACTGATATGATCGTCCTGATCGCCATGCTGGGCTGGTTCCACATTCTGGGGTGCATCAGTGGTGATGGTAACGTTTCCTGCGAAACTTCTTTGTGCAACTACGAATGTGATGAGAGTCCTCTTGCGGCGTGGTCAACGACTACGGTTTCGTTTCGGCGAAAGGAACACAATTGTGGTCTCGGATTTTCAATAAAAGCAACTATCTGAGAGATCGAGCCAAATGAGCACTTGCCAAGAAGGTGAAACAATAAATTTGATTACTCCGTGAAGGCAATGCTAAGAGGCACGACGATTTATCAACCTTCACACTTTTTTCTCAGATTTGCGACTGCTAAGTTTAGAATTGAGAAAATATAAACGCTTATTTATAAGTGTGAACCAACTAAAAAAATGGGCCACTAATAGGTCAAAGTGTTTGGGTCGTTACATATTTCTTCACATAACTCTTTCTATTTTTCTAATTATCACAGTTGTGTCCAATGCCTAACAAAACAAACAAGCAAAAAGAAGTATATATGTCGAGACAAGAGCGAGGTTCTTGGACAGGTGATAGTGCACTCTTTAGTATCAGATTCAATGATATTTCAACTCTTCTTTGCGATAAAAACAAGAAATTAAAGTAAAGCTTATGAGGTATAAAGTTGGCTACATACACCTCTACATTATTCTCCATAATAACTTAGTGGGTGTGTTTCAAAAGAAAAAAGAAAAAAAAACTTAGTGGGTATAATCATAAAGCTTCTTTATGGAAAGGAAAGATATGTATGCTCCCTTTTCAATTAATTTGATAGTAAAACGATCTTTTTCGTAAAATGCATCTATCCGATTCTGATCGTGTACAAAAAAACTTGAACCCTTCTTTTGGTTTTATAAGCGTACCATTAATTCAGTCTTTCAACTCGTAAGCTTTTAACTTCCTCTGAGACCCAAACTTAAAATCTTCCTTGCATCCAAAGTTAGCTCCTGCTGGTTCCGTTAGGTCTTTTCCTGAAATGCTTCTCAGGTTTTTCCCAGTTTTCGTTCTTCTCATCTTTTGCTTCAACAACAACCAATCATGGGGTTTGATGAGTTCCAACCAACAATCACAATTCTTCAAGCTTATGAAAAACTCACTTACTGGCGACGCTTTGTCCTCATGGAATCTTTCTGACGCCACCACTACTTACTACTGTAACTTCACCGGCGTAAGGTGCGACGGTCAAGGGCTTGTCACCAATCTTGATCTTTCAGGTTCATCTCTCTTAGGGACTTTTCCTGATGAGATTTGCTTCTACTTCCCAAACCTTCGTGTTCTTCGTCTCTCTCACAACCATCTGAATAGAAGCAGCAGCTTCCTGAACTACATCCCTGAGTGCTCTCTTCTTAGAGAGCTGAACATAAGCTCTCTGTATCTCACAGCCACACTCCCTGATTTCTCTTCGATGAAATCTCTAAGGGTCATCGACATGTCTTGGAACCACTTCACCGGTAGCTTCCCACTCTCGATTTTCAATCTCACCAACTTAGAGTATCTCAATTTCAATGAGAACCCAGAACTTGATCTCTGGACTCTACCGGATTATATCTCGAAGCTCACGAAGCTCACACACATGCTCCTCATGACGTGTATGCTGCACGGTAAAATCCCAAGATCCATTGGGGATATGACTTCCCTTGTTGATCTCGAACTAAGTGGAAATTTCCTTTCCGGCGAGATTCCAAAAGAAATCGGGAATCTTTCCAACCTAAGGCAGCTTGAGCTTTACTATAATTATCACTTAACCGGGAGTATACCTGACGAAATCGGTAATCTCAAAAATCTCACGGACATAGATATTTCGGTTAGCAAGTTAACCGGGAGAATACCGGAATCAATATGCCGTCTTCCAAAACTCCGAGTGCTTCAGCTTTACAACAACAGCTTAACCGGTGAGATACCCAAGTCACTTGGTAACTCAAGAACCTTACAGATCTTGTCTCTCTACGACAACTACTTGACCGGTGAACTCCCTCCAAATCTCGGATCTTCCTCGCCTATGATCGCCCTTGATGTTTCGGAAAATCGCTTCTCTGGTCCACTTCCGACCCAAGTTTGCAAATCCGGAAAGCTGTTGTACTTTCTTGTACTACAAAACAGGTTCTCTGGCTCCATCCCTGCAACTTATGGGAGGTGCAAGACTCTTATCCGGTTCCGTGTTGCGAGCAACCACCTCGTGGGACCTATACCGCAAGGAATCACGTCTCTACCTCATGTCTCCATCATCGACTTGGCTTACAACTTCTTATCGGGTCCAATACCTAATTCGATCGGAAGCGCTTGGAATTTGTCAGAGCTGTTTATGCAGGGTAATCAAATCTCCGGTGTTATACCTCACGAAATATCTCATGCCACAAATCTTGTGAAGCTTGATCTCAGCAACAATCACCTGACTGGTCCAATACCTTCAGAGATAGGAAGACTCAAACGACTAAACTTACTTGTGCTGCAAGGAAACCACCTTGATTCTTCTATCCCCGTGTCCTTCTCTAATCTGAAATCTCTCAACGTCCTTGACCTCTCTAGTAATCGTCTAACCGGAAGAATCCCTGAAGACCTTTCCGAGTTGCTCCCAACCTCAATCAATTTTTCGAGCAACCAGCTATGCGGTCCCATCCCTGCCTCGCTAATAAGAGGAGGTCTTGTAGAAAGCTTTTCAGATAACCCTAATCTCTGTGTTCCACCAAGCGCTGATTCCTCGGATTTAAAGTTTAAAATCTGTCAAGTGGCTCCTAGTAAGAAGAAGTTGAGCTCCATCTGGGCAATTCTTGTCTCAGTCTTCATTCTACTCCTCGGGGGCATCATGGTTTACTTGAGACAACGGGTGCGTAAAAATAGAGCAGTGATAGAGCAAGACGAGACCTTAGCATCTTCTTTCTTCTCCTATGACGTCAAGAGTTTCCACCGCATAAGTTTCGACCAAAGAGAGATTCTCGAAGCTCTTGTGGACAAGAACATCGTAGGTCATGGTGGTTCGGGTACGGTCTATAGAGTACAGCTTAAATCCGGAGAAGTAGTTGCTGTGAAGAAACTATGGAGCCAGAGTAGCAAGGACACAGCTTCAGAAGACACGTTGCATTTGAACAAGGAGTTGAAAACCGAAGTTGAGACCCTCGGGAGCATTCGCCATAAGAACATCGTCAAGCTCTTCAGCTATTTCTCAAGTTTGGATTGTAGTCTTTTGGTGTATGAGTACATGCCAAATGGTAACTTATGGGACGCTCTTCACAAGGGCTTTGTTCATCTAGAATGGTCTACTCGTCATAAAATCGCTGTTGGTGTCGCTCAAGGATTGGCTTATCTTCACCATGATCTCTCGCCGCCAATTATTCATCGCGACATCAAATCCACAAACATCTTATTAGATGTAAACTATCAGCCTAAAGTCGCAGACTTTGGCATTGCAAAGGTGTTGCAGGCTAGAGGGAAAGATTCAACCACAACAGTTATCGCTGGCACTTATGGTTACTTGGCCCCAGGTGATATCTAACACCTCTAGCAACCTTATTTCTTAGACACTTTGCAGTCCTTTTGAAAAAATAAAAACGGAAACACATAAATATTAGAACTTGGCATATTATTGTAACTTTGAGAAAAAAAATACTATTTACAAGGAGTGTTTTGATTCAGGAGTATTTTCAATTTCATCTCTTTCAACCGTTCCTGAAAATTCAAGTGATCGTGTTTTCTTCCTAATTTAATACAAGTTTTTCTTCGGATTTTTGACGATATGCATTTGCTAATGACAGAATATGCATACTCCTCCAAAGCAACGATCAAATGCGACGTATACAGTTTCGGGGTGATGCTGATGGAGCTTGTCACGGGGAAGAAACCTGTAGACTCGTGTTTCGGAGAGAACAAGAACATAGTGAATTGGGTGTCAACAAAGATTGACACAAAAGAAGGATTAATTGAGACACTAGACAAGAGATTATCGGAACCATCCAAAATCGACATGATCAATGCCTTGCGTGTGGCTCTCCGTTGTACAAGCAGAACTCCCACAATCCGTCCTACCATGAACGAAGTCGTCCAGCTTCTGATCGATGCAGCGCCTCAAGAGGGACTTGACATGGCCTCTAAATCCACAACCAAGATTAAGGATGCAATATTATCTGATAATCAAACTCAAACGAGACTCTAGTCACGCTTTCTTGTGTAGCAACAATTTCCATAACTTCTAAACGTACCCTGTATTTATCATAGATAAACTTGCTTATATTATCCTTCTATGTATTTAACAAATATCCTTAAAATACTTTGGCTTATTTCTTGTTTTGCTTCTCCGATCTGAAATCACCGTAGGCAAGATCACAATGGAAATTTTGTCAGAAAAAAAAAAAGAGTTATGGAGAGCATCAAACAATAACTTAAGAGCTGCTTCAACATAACGCATAGCATCTACATATGTGCATGTAGACCCGCTAAAGAATCATAATAATTCACAAGCTCCTTTTGTATTTACTGTGGACTTTAAATTCTGTCGTTCTTTATTCATAAGTGAGTGGAACTTCGTTGCCCAAAAAAAAAAAAAAAAAGTGAGTGGAACTTCTTTTTCCATTGCATGGCATGGCATGTTAGTGGATGCTTGATTTATTTTACTTTTAAATAAGAAAGGAAACTTATAATATATATATATTAGAAATATATATAATTATAATATTACAAACTATGAAAAATATTATAGACAATTAACAGCCGAATGACTGCATCACATGAGCTGACTGCGTCACTTAAACAGCCCTAAGAAATCCACAAAAAAACTTATAATATATAGGCTATATGTTCGTGAGTATGATCTAATTACGTATATGATCAATCGACGAATATAATCGTTATACTTGACTCAATATGTAACAATCTGGTTATGTTAAACCGATATCAAATTGTTTTCCTTGTTTAATTGAACCAAGTCATAACCATATCAGTATATAAGATTGTAACATCTCACACATCAATTAAGTAAAATCTAAGAGTGCGGTCTGCAAATCAGTGAGATGACATAGATAGAGGTTGTAACATCTCAAATTTTTAGAATAATGAAAAGATTGGTGACCTATAGAAAAGTGACTAGCCATATCGTGTGAGTGAGGCCAAAGCATTGAAAATTATCAAGTACCGATTGAAGAAACGGATAGTAAACAAGACTTTCAAGCTTTAGAAAAATTAACGCACTGCTCGTCGTATAGAATGGGGTTCACAGACCGAGTGAGTAGACGTGGGAGGCCCATTAATCGTTGATGGTCGGGGCGTTATAGAGGTCATGTTCTTTTTTTTATGTTGGATCATGCATCTTGATGCAAATATTCAGATATTGTTTGTTAAAACATAATTGCACTACCATGTAGATGCTGCATCTAGATACATCATTAATATTTATAAAATTTAGATATTTGAGATGCTGAAAAATGTAGAGTTTGATTGCAACATTTACATCTTAAAATCCAAAAATTGTAAATAACTTTCACTATATATATAAAATAAATATTTTGATATTAATGATTATTATTATTCACATTATTAAATTAGTAAAGTTATGTTTTTTGATAAAACCATTTTTTGCAAAACAAATCATGTTTTTACAAAAATCCACCTCAAGCATGAAGTTTCATACAAAGTTGTACTATATTGATTGTTCTATTCTCGCATGGTTCATTAGACCATCTCAAAATTGAGTAAGAGGTCATCTGTTTGATGAAAAAAAAAACAAAATTCAGAAAACGATTTTTCTGCTTAAACCACAAAATTATGTTTTTGTACCAAAACATCAAAATCTTGTTTCCCATAAAAACAAGAACAAAAATGGATTTTCCCCCTAAATTGAAAATCTGATTTTCTGTCAAAACTGAAAAATTAAATTTTCCTGCCAACGAAGCAATTCACTTTCTCGTCAAAACCGCAAAACTAGATTTGTCATCTAGAACCGCAAAATTAAGTTTTCCTACCAAAACTACAAAATCAGATTTTCCGTTAAAACCGCAAAAAATAAGATTTTCTTGCCTAAAATTGTAAAATCATGTTTTCTTGCTTAAAACACTAAATCATGTTTTTTCGCCAAAACTGCATAATCATGTTTCCCACTACAATCGCAAAATCATATTTTCATACAAAACCAAAAATCAGATTTTCCAGCGAAATTGTATATCATGTTTGCCCGCCAAAATTTCAAATTCATGTTTTTGTGCCAAAATTGTAAATACATTTTCTCCCAAAATAGTAAAATTGTTATTCCGTGCCAAAAATGTCAAAAAACATTTCTCACAAAAATTACAAAATTACATTTCTCTGTCAAAACCGTAAAATTGTGTCCTCTGCCAAAATCATAAAATCACATTTTCGTCAAAGCCGTAAAATTTTGTTTTTCCGTTAAAACCGCAAAAATGGATTTTTCCACCAAACCAAAAAAATCTTGTTTTCCACTAAAACCGCAAAATTAAGTTTTCTCGCCAAAACTACAAAATTAAGTTTTCCCGCTAAAATAAGAAAGCACATTTTAAAAAAAAAACATAAAATAAAGTTTCTCATGAAAACTACAAAAATCGTATTGTTACGTCGAAACTGAATTTTTTTTGTTTTTTCAGAATTGTAAATTGTGTTTTCGGCTAAACCGCTAAATTTAGTATCCCGAAAAAACTGCAAATGGCATCTCCAGCCAAAAAATACAGAGTTGATTTTTGATATATAGTTATTTGGATATTATAACTATTTCATTATTAATAATAAAAATCATCCTCTTTTTAGTTTTTTTCACTACTAGTATTCAGTTGCGATAGTAAAATACAAAGCCGAACAATTTAACGTCTAGATGTTGCATCTGGATGCAAATACTAACTATCTAAAAATGAACAAAATTTGAATGCAATATCTAGATATTGAATTAAGATGCTACATGTAGATGCTGCATCAAACACAAAAACAAACTGCCCAAAGAAACTATGATTGTTACCATTGTGACTCCTTACCTTGCGTCGTCCTCTATTTGCCCCTTCTTTTTTGCCTTTTTGATCACGTTGCCACCAAGAGCATCTAACCACTGGATCCATCACTTTTCACCAATCACCATAGAGACCCATATTACCACCACCTTGATCCAACCCACCGCATCGCTTCACCACCATTCACGGGTTGACACCACTTTATCTCTACGTCTGAGAAATATTTTTGCTCAGTCTTGATCATATCAAAAATTTGAAACCATCACCTTGTTCCTCTTGACAAAAGGAAGTCATGTGCGATGACTTCCTTGAAAACAGAGGTCAGATACGCCCATTATCACAATGAGAAGCTTAGCCAAAAACAATGTGTTGGTAAGCCTTGACTGGTAACGCGATGATTTAGCCAATTCAATTCAATGATTCAGTGAGCTAACTTGGTCAACCGATTAACCTTCTAATTTAATTAATTTAATTAAATTAATTTTGGTTTAAATCAACAGATTATGCTTTAGGGTTAGCTGATTGGCTTAATTAAATTTATTATGGTTTTGAAATAACGAGATAGATTAATTCAAGTGATTATTAATTAGGATAAATGGTTAGTCTAATTTAATTGTATCTGGTTTGAGTTAACCGTTGAGTTTGGATTGTTGACATTCTACTAACTTGACAAGAGCATTGGGTATCTGTTTTTTGTCGTTCGAATCCATTTCGACTTAATTTGTTTTGCCTTGATTATGGATTTGGAGTTTATATTTCAACTCAATTATTTTTCTTTGAACAATCATACGTCGTCATCCCAGTTGACCACAAATTTTTCAACTCTTATATCAATAGTTGTAGAAAAACATCTAACGAACTTTTCAGATGCTTCAGACTAAAAATTAATATGGTCAAGAATATAAACTCCCATTCCATGCACATCCCTGGTGGCAAGTTGTACGCGTAAGAATGACTAGCCACAAATAATATTGTCTCCCAGACATTTCGAATGGACTAAATTCGTATGTGCATAGTCCAAGATACACATTCTGAATACTTTTAGCGAAATCTGGATGTACTATATTATAATGTTTCCACGCTTTTGCATCTGATGAATGAGTGATCTCGCTTCTGTCTGAGTATATTCGGCATGTCATCTCATTGCTCCAGTAGTCCTCTCAGATTGATATTATCTTTTCAACCTGTTTGTAATTGGTATGTACCACATCCTTTGGTACAGTACCCTAATCCGCTCACGTCCTTGTGGTTTGAATCGTGGCTTTTTGTTGAAGTGAAATCCACTAGCTTCTCATCATCTCTCCATTACATTATTCAATTGTCGATGTAAACATCTATCATCTCCGAAGGCAACCCAAGAATATAAACCAATTTCTAAATCTCATAATAAGAATCATCTAGCACTTTGTTTTCTGGAAAATACTTTTAAACATTTTTGCCCATGCATCCATACAATTTTCAAGTAGATTATGATCAATTTTAATATTCATCATCCTATCTGCTAACGATAATTTAGAGAGACCTTCTTTACAATCAGATCATATTTGCTAACGATAATTTAGAGAGAACTTCTTTACAACGAGAGTAGGTTGGTTATTTCGCATCATCTAATATTTCATAAAACCTTTTTGCATCCATGTTAGGTTCTTCATCATCTCTTGATGTAATAGATTCTAAAAATGCATCTGGAACCATGTCGTGAACCCTATTATGATCTACCATATGACATTCTTAATGGTACATTTCATTATGCAAATGATCAATGGGTTCTTCCCTATAATTACCAGCATCCTGAAAATTGTTATTACTATTACTAGCTTCATTTCCACAATAATCTTCTCCATGTTAAACCAACTATAGTAATGTGGTGTGAAACCTCTATTTACTAAATGCTTCAAAAAAAATTTGCTTCGGAAAAATTTTGTATTGTTGCATTTCCGACAATGACAAAACATCTTATTGTGTTCATGTGTGATAGGTGTAGAGCCTGCTTGATACATGAATGTCTCCAGCCCGTCGAGAAATTCTTTCGTCACTCTCTCGTCCCCATTTTTGTGCGTATACATGAATGTCTCCAACCCGTCGAGAAACGTTTTTCTTTCACATTTAAAGGTTTTTTTGTGGTGTATTTCATTCTCATCACAAATGACATATATATAGAAAATTTTCGAGAATGGTAGGTAAAAATTTACTATGGATTTACGAAAAAACATTGTAGGTTAACCCCACTAAAAACACATTTACACCAAAATAGTTGGTAAAATCGTAAAAGCCTCGTTAAAAAGTAGTAAAATATTTTGTCGTAAAATCAATGTAACTTTACCATGATTTTACAATGAATTAAATTTTGCCGTAACTTCCTCGTAAACTTATGTTTGTTTTGATGAAATTATGTCCTCGTAAGTTTACTACAAATTTACGTTCAAATATACATTTCTCGTAAAATACATGTGAGTTCGTCGTAAACTTACGAGGACTATATTTCCTCATAAATTTTCGTAGTTACGGGCATGCTTTCTTGTAGTGAGAGGAAGATGAGGTACTTCTACACAGAGAAACTCAATCGCCGAATGAAAGCCAAGATTTATTTGCACTCACCACTTTTGAGTTATGTTTGTTCCCCGAAAATCTTAGAACAAAAAAAAATCCAAAGAGTATCACGATTTGTCGTCTCTTCCTATCTCAATTGTGTATCTTGTTAAGATAACGACAATTTCTCAACTGAAACATTGAGGTAACGATTCAACGATATTTTTTCTGGAACATTAAACTTTCAGTAATTACGGATTAACAGTCAGGAATAACACAAGCAAAACAACGTAATCCTAGATCATTTAGATCGAAAATGATAATTATCAAGTGACATATAGGATAAAAGCAAACAAAGTCGTTTCTTTGATATTCTCCTGCCCATTTGAGGTGAAACGTGTGTTGCTGAATAGGCTGGAGGGGAATTGTTGGAGTATGATTAGACATATAATCCTCTCTACTAAAAGCCTATTCGAGATGGGCTGATTTGACAATATTTACAAGGTTCATCAACGCAGCCTAACATTTATGTACCTCTTAGCTCGAGGAGGCCAGCTCCCGATCAAGTAGACAATGACCAAGACCAGATTACCTTACGGTCAAGTGATTACTCAATTATTCAATATACTAGGAGCAAAGTACGGTATGTGCGCCTTAGATACTTGGAGTAGTTGTAGCGAGATGAAAAGTAAAAAATAAGTCAATGACCATTATTAGACATATGTTTCCTACTTTCTCATATGATTCATACTTTCACACTTAGCACCTAAATTCTTAAAGATATTTTTCTCTTATTTTCCTAAACTTACATCTTGCTCTATAAAATTGTTGATTGCGGGACTTACCTCCCACATATAGTACAATAGAAGAAGTCCATATATTTGTATAAGGGCAAATCTTTAAAATAGAAAATTTCAAGTTTTTTTCATAAAAATAGACCAAAATAAAAGAATGACAAAAATAGACTTTTTATTTTGAAAGTTTTAACTTCTTAAAAAAAAATTTGATTTTAGATTTCACCTCTAAAATTTCACCCAATAGTTCTAAACTTTAATTATAGATTAGTTTACCAAAAAAATATATAAATGTATATTTACATCATTTAATAAAGCTTATTTTAATCATTTTTTTAATGTTATTTTTGGGAAAAAAACTTTATTATGTCTAACTTAGGGTATTTCTTTTTGTATAATTATACATGAAAACAGAAAGTCACATATAGACACATTCACCATAGCTGTATCCTTAATACATAAAGACTGCTATTACATACATATGCATAATTTGTCTTTGAGATTCCACAGATTGATTACATAATTCTCTTCAGCCATGAACGCAAGAGTTACAGGTCGAAGCTGTGGCTGTTGAAGTGGAAAAGGGGCTGATTCGTGGATCGCCAGATGCTATGTGAACGTATCTCTTTGGCAACGGTGGACTGAAGACTCGCCGGGCCGCATACAATAACTCCAACATCCACACTTCCCCATTTCCCATTCAAGGACTCAAATATCTCTGCAAAAATAAAATGTGTTTTAACGAACCATTCAAAGAAAAACGCAACAGAGAAACATATATAATTTTGAACCGATCCGGAGAGGACTGAGTACTGAAAGCGGAACGGTGGACTTAAGTTATAGTCGCACCTTTAAAGTCAGGTCTCGTGCCGTAACGGGTAGTGATGATACTCTGAATATCTTCTTGGGCGTCAAGGCCTTTAAGTTCCGCAGATGGATTATGTAGTTCTTCTCCGTTCATAGTCACCTTGTCGTGCCCATTTGCTTCGGCTTTTTGACCCCAAAGATTCCAGAAAACAACAACTAGACCTCCAAAAATCAACACACTTGCAACCATAGAAACCACGAACAGAAGTCCCTTGTACCACCACGCCGTTATGTTGAATTTGTTTATGTAAAAGATGTCCAACAATGTGATCATTAAAACAAACCCGATTGTGGATGATACTAGATAGAGTCCAGACCATATATTATCCCCTGTACCAACTAATACGGACATGGGACACCCGTTGCTCCGTGGCGTCACAGAAGGATTCACCATCTTGTGAAGCATTCCATCTTCCTGTACGACAGTGAAACAAAACACTATTCAACAAACAAAAGGGCTTACTAAGTCCACATTATTTTTGTAAAACTTACCAAGAGAGGCTCGGATTGTCGTGTGACATAGATGTTAATCTCAAGGTTCAGTTTGTGAGAGAAAAAAGGGCAAATGGAAGGTATGTCAATCGATGAGAGAAGAGAGAGCTCGTCTGAGTTTTTGATTGCCCAGATAAGTAAAACCTTCTTTGGTAGACAAGCTTTCCCATCTCTTTTCCGGTGTAGGATATCACTTAGGATGGCAAAAAATGGCGAAATCCCGATTCCTCCTGCTACTAAGACCAGGTTCTCGTACCTGCAAATCCAAAATAAATAAGAGCTTATTTGTATTCAAATATACAATATATAAATTAATTAATATAAACTCATTACGCCAGGTGGTATGGAGACTCATGGCCATAAGGGCCCTCCACGCAAGTTGTGATTTTGGGATATGAGGGAGGAGAAAGGAGCTGATCTTGGTTCTCTGCCTCATATAGCTTTGACAACTGGTCCCTGAGTTTTGCAGTCCATCCACCAAGAACCTTTATGAGAACCGCAACATGATGCTTCCCATCTAGAGGGCTTGATGAAACACTGAAAGGATGCCATTGTAGCCATGATAGTTCCCTTACTTGGAGAAAGACAAAACTCAGTGCATTGTATCGCATATCTAAGCGTTGGGTATTTCAAAAAAAAAAGAAAAGGAAAAAGAAAAAGTCAGTAAATGCTTTAGATTAGAGTAGGGTAGGCTTTCGAAAAAAAAATAGAGATTAAACAGGATTGGTTACTCGGTGGTTTCGAAAGGACGAGTTCAAGAGTCCCACAAGGAAAACTCTTCGCAGAGATTACATCTACAGTCCTTCTGGATTGGCAGAACCTCAAGAAACGGTCGAGAATGAAAAGGAATATTCCTCCAGCAACTATGCTGAATAAGTAGTCACCAACGTGAAGTGCCAAGA